>MU628416.1:0-130171 GCA_025688805.1 Aspergillus egyptiacus
TCCTTTATCTTTGACTATGACTGGATAATCTCAATCATTTCTGGAACAGCCTTGGCCACCGCCTAAATGGATGGGAGTGAACCTGGTCTCCACCAAACTAGGCTTTCTCCGAATTGGCTCTGCGGCGGACGGTGAACGTCAATTTAAATTATGCCAGCCGACCCAACACTTTAACTTGCCTCCCCATCGCCCCGGGTCTCCGCTCGCTTCTCTCCCTTTCCCCAGGCCACGTTTACAATAAACTTTGCACCTCGACAGCTTCCTTCGAGCCCAGTGGACTTCCCAAATCCCTCCCGGCTCCGGTCCCTCGCAATGGCGGGAGTTCTTAAGAACGTGTTTGGCGGGTCTCAGCCATCCAGCTCCGCTGCACTCGAGGACGGTGGTAAGTTTCGAGCTCGAGTGCTTTGGCTCGCAGCCCTGGACTCCATCAGCGTCTAGATCTAAGTTTCGCTGACTGGTAGTTTCCACCGATCTTTAGACTTTGCCGACTTTGTCAAGACGTCTGATTCCTCTCCGCCTCCTATCGTAGACTCGTCCTCGGCAGCTTCATTGGGCCAGAACGGGGCAGCGCCCGTTGTGTATACGAAATGGTACCGGGTCTGGGAGCGCACATCCCCGCAGGACTTCATGCAAGAGGCAATGGTCCTACCGATTATTCTGTTAATTATCCTATTTCACTTCTGGGGAACTCGCAAGAACCGCCGTCATGCCAAGGCATGGGCCCAGGCTCACGCCTCCGCTCTCCGAGATGAGTTCGCAGTCGTTGGTTTCGATGGGATTCAGAAATCGGAGGACCCGGCTACCCCCGAGTCTATCTTGAAGGAAAGGTCCCCTCAGGAGTTCTCCGCCTACGCGACAGGTCGCCAGAACGTCGCATTCCTCGACGTTGCGATCAAGATGCCTAAGCGTGCCAACCCGGTGACCTATTATATGGACCAGGTCTTTGCCTTCCTGTTCGACAGCTGGCCCGCACCTGAAGAAAGCTTTGAAGCTACCGCTTACACTTTCGATGGCAAGGAGAAGGACTTGGTTCCGGTTCCCAACAAGGATACTTCCGCTTTGAAAGTGAACAACTCTACTCACGATGGGTTTATCTGGGCAATTGTCCACAAGAATCACATGCGCAACTTTCGCAACGACAGATATGATGCCTCTATCACTTTCACCAAGGATAATGTGAAGCTGCCTCAGTGGGTGACTGTTATGACGGAAAGCGCCGAAATCACGGACACCCTCCTTAACCCCGAATTGATCCAGGCTGTGGAAAAGGCGGGCAACAGCTTCAAGTACCTGATTGTCACCGACCAGCCCACTGACAAGCCCACCAAGTAAGTCTTCCTTTCATATCTCTCTCTCTCTCTGTCTCTCTCTCTCTGTGTGTGTGTATAAGATATCCGCTAATTCAATTTTCCCTTGTTAGGATCGAGGAAACCACTCCCCGCAAACGTGTCCAGCTTTCTATGACTCTTGCCTCCTCCGCTTCTGGCTATGCCTCGACTCTGCCATTGTTCGTCCAATTCCTTCGCTTCCCTGACAGGATTGTTACCCTTGGCCATTTCCGCCCTGAGGTGATGCGCAAGATCAGAAACGTTCGGGACGAGGAGATCAAGAAGCTGCGCCGCCTTGATGAACAGGAGAAAGCGGAAGAGCGCAAGCTGGCAGCTGAGAAGCTGAAGAAGGAAGAGAGAGAACGGATTCTCCGCAGTATGACTGCTGAAGAGCAGCGAAAGTATCTCGACCGTGAACGCGAGAAGGAGCAGAAACGCTCCATGAAGAAGTACAGCAAACGAGCATAGACATTCTTGTGTAAGGGCGGCAGGGAGTAAGCACTTGTCTGGGGGAATGCTCTCGGATTGTAATATGTTTTATACCTTCATGTATTAATGTATTGATATCCTATTTGGGGAAGGCTGGAGGAACTTCGGAGGTAAAGGGAGGGTCTGCGGAGGCTACTGGGGGTTGAATGTTAGTGCATTGCATGGCCACTGGAGGCCAGCGACTGATTTTACTTTATACGATAATATTTTTACCATATGCCATTGAACACCTGCTCCAGTCAAAATGCACAGGCTTCTCTAGCTGGTTTCGAAGATGAATGCCGTCCCGGAGATACATGGACTGGCGCTGTGGTCACGTGACCCAGTTGGATTTTCCATCCGGAAAGTTGACTTTCTTTTTCAGTTGCGCCTTTGCGAACTGTCGATTCGAACGAGAGCGTCACCCTCGGTCTATCCCTTTCCTTCTACGCCGACAACTCTCAGTTTCAGTCCTCCTCCGCACATCGCGATGTCAATCTCTTCCCAGGCCGCAGCTCGATGCTGCAGACAGCTCGTCCGCCCCTCCGCTTCTCTTCGCCTTTCCGCTACATATCAGCAAACGATCAGCCGGAGGTGGCAGTCCACAGAGGCTCCTGCTGCCCCTGCCAACCCCAAGATCACTCAGATTGTCGACCAAATCAGCCAATTGAACCTGTTAGAAACGGCGGATCTCGTTGCCAGCCTGAAGGTTCGTTCCTCCGCCTGCCCGTGAATGCGTATCGCATACAATTCATTCCCAGCGCGTATTTTTTCGAATACAGACAAGTCCACAACAAGAAAATGGTGCTAACATGCTCCTCCCTTTATCTGCAGTCCCGTCTAAACATCCCCGACCTCCCCGTCGGCGGTTTTGCCATGGCCCCCGGCGCCGGTGCCGCACCTGCCGCTGCCGCTGAAGAAGAGGAGGCCGCTCCCGCCGCCCAGGAGAAGACTCTATTCAACCTGAAACTCGAGGCCGTTGATGCCGCGTCAAAGGCCAAGGTTATCAAGGAGGTCAAGAACCTTCTCGGCCTGTCCCTGGTCGACAGCAAGAAATTCGTCGAGTCTGTGCCCAAGGTGCTGAAGGAGTCTGTGCCCAAGGAGGAGGCTGAGAAGCTCATCGAGACGCTGAAGGCCGTTGGTGCGAAGGCTACTATGGAGTAAGATGGCTTTTAGAAGTGGTTTTCTGCTTCTGAAGTCAAGGGTCCGGTTATCGAGCCTGGAATGGATCTTTCCTGTTTTTCACTTTGTGATTGAGAAGGGATTGAGAATTGGAGGGCTGTGATAGGCCTTCACATACACTGGAGTTTTAGTCTCACGCTGCAGGGACTTCTGTTGCCCTCTTCCCGCTTTCTGGTTGGATGTGGTTTTCTTTTTTTTTCCCCTCCCTTTCCCCTCATCATATATCTGTGTCTTTTCTGAAGTGTCTTTGATAAATCACCGAACAGCGGGAGGTAGGCGACAAAATGTATATTATCATGCATGAACTACTTTTTTGGACTACTTGCATCTGTGGAACGAACCAGTTGCTGGCATTCATTTACTGTAGGGCGCCTACCAACTCATGGCTGATGATCCAACCGGCGACTTACCACATCCTCAACGACTCAAGGAAAACGGATATCAGTGATAACTTTGCCCTCGATGGCAAGAGCAATGTGATACTCGTCTCCTTTGGTATTTTAGAAATATTTCGCAAGGAAGACCGCAACTGCATTCATTTGAGTAGTCCATGACCAGGCCATCATTTTGGCCAGTACGGTGGTGGTTAACGCTCGGAC
Source organism: Aspergillus egyptiacus (assembly GCA_025688805.1). NCBI lineage: Eukaryota > Fungi > Ascomycota > Eurotiomycetes > Eurotiales > Aspergillaceae > Aspergillus > Aspergillus egyptiacus. The sequence continues at coordinate 3,578 of MU628416.1, forward strand.
TTTCCGAGTGATTTTTCTGCCCGCAACTCCATACCAATATTATTTTCTCCTCCCCCAGAGGTACAGGCACTACCATACACTATTTATCTCCGCTCACCAAGACCCCCAAAACAACCAAAATGTCACGCACTCGCCCTCCGAGTCTCCAAAATTGGAGCCCGTTACACTCTCGCTCCCCTCTACTCAAAACACCGCCGCTTCACGCTCCCCACAAACCGACCAGCAGCAGCAGCAGCAGCAACAGACCCTTCCACACCACCCGTCCAACACACCGAGGCGCCGTCCCCATGCCCTCGAGACTAGCCCGCTCCCCCGCTAGACGGAGTGCGCTCCGCAAACCCACTTTTCCGGCCGACGCCCTGCTAGGTCTCACGCCGCAGAAGAAGCTCGCCGAACGGGTGGCTCTCTTCGAGTGGACGGCGCTGAAGCTCCTCGCGGAGATGTTACATGACGGGATCATTGGGAAGGAGGTCACTCCCAAAACATTTAAGCGGGTCGGGGCGATGTTGTTGGAGAGGGCGTATACGGAGGCTGCTTCTGCAGAGGCTGTGAAGGAGATCGCGCAGGGTATGTGAGCTTCATTATTCTCTACTTTTTTTTTTGGTGGGTTTTCAAAATATGTTTACTAATTTTGTTTTTCTGTGGCTTAGAAACCAATATTGACATTGATACGGTCTTTGAAATCGGGCGCGCCATCACCCGCGGCGACAAGGGATTGTCGCAATGGGTTATTACATCGTGTACGCACGCCGGAGCCCGAATGGCACTCTGCGTCACCGCGGCCAATTATCTCCGGAGCTGCCATGGTAACCAGGAAATATCATATGTATCAGAGGCCACCTCAGTACCGATTCCGACCTCTTTCATGGCTCAGATTGAGCGGCTGGCGTTGCAGGCCCGGGATGATCAGAATCCCGACCTGCAGGCGATGGCCCTCTATGCCAAATACCTTGGCTTACGGGGCAGGCATGAGGACGGTATTGCGCTTGCTGGGCAAATAATGAAGCATATATATCCGACTCGGTTACCGCAGCCGGCGGTGAAAGATTTGACGATCTCGGGACTGGTCGAGCCACCGTGGAAGTTGTACATTTGGCTGCGACACTTGCAGGCACGGCACACGGCGAGACGTACTGGGGGGAAGAAAGAGATCATTTGGGACGACGAGGAGAAAAGGATCTTGCTGATCGCGGCCTTGGAATTCCAAGATCCAGGTGCGTTAAGGCGCTATGCCGATACTATGAGGCTTTCTGGCAAGTGGAAGGAGTACGAGGAGTACATGTCCAAAGCAGCCGCAGCCGGGAACCCGCACGCCTGCAGGAAACTAGGCCATTACTACTATCTGAAATCAATAGAACATGCGAGTGTGCACCCAGGCACCGTGGAAGGTGACGCGGAAGTCGCGGTGACGCTGGATCCGAGCGCAAAGCCACCACAAGAGCCTAAGGGGGCAATCTCTAAAACACTGTCATACTTCCGCCCTCGCCCTCTGTCCGAGTACCGTGCCTTAGCCACGGAATTTCTCCGTTTGGCTTTCGCGAACGGCTGTGCCGCTTCGGGGGTGCGTTATTCTATACTCTGCTTGCAGGATGGTAAGGTCGAGGAAGCAGAAGCAATCCTCAATGAGATTAGCGAAGACAAAGAGACTGTGGGGGGGACTCAGCAAGCATTAGCTCGGGGCATCATGAATCGTTTCACTGCCACTGGAGAAATCAAGATGGCTCTCTCGTATCTTGATCTGTGAGGGCTGAAAGGGTCTGCTCAAATGCGGACGTGGCTGTCCTGGTGGGTGATCCGTTTATTTCTTCTTCTTCTTCTTCTTCTATAGATAGCCGATACCCATTTGTTTGAAAGCTCATGTATCGTTTGAATGTGTTGATTGCTGTATATAGTTACGCCCGTGTCATTGGTGCCAAATTCTGAGCGGGCAGTATACCACTCGCCCCGTCATTATCGACGAGCGAAAAGGCCTGAGGAAAGGCTTGCAACAGTGTCATTGTTGGCACGGATCTATTCTGCATTACGGTGTTAGAGGCTATAATGCAACATGCTGAAACAAAGCTCCCAATAATGTGGCCTTGGGAGTAACCGAAAGCGTCCCCGCAAACGCCATGTTCGGGAATCCCATCATAAATGTGCATATAAACCGAAAGAAAAGGAATCATGAGCAAAAGATACAGGCTGAGAAAAGAAAAAAAAAAAAAAAAAAAAAAAAAAAAAAAAAAAAAAAAAAAAAAAAAAAAAAAAAAAAAAAAAAAAAAAAAAAAAAAAAAAAAAAAAGATGATGAAAGAATCCCCGGTTTTCAGACCTCTTGGTTCCGCGGCTCGCTCTTTCCTGAGGCCACTCTGCGGCCCTTCCCAACGCCCTTCCCCCTTGTCTTCAACTCCACGAACCCAAGCTCCTTCAGCCGTATGGCAAGAGCAGATGAGTCCCGCATTCCCGGAAAGTCTTTGGCCGGGTAGACGCGGAACGGCTCGGACTGGGCTTCGGCGAGGATGGGCATAGGTTGTCCCGTGTCTTCAATTGCACCCCAGTTCATGAGCCGAAACTGCAATCGGTACAAGCCCGCTGTGCGGACGGAGAGGTCCGAGAAGATGAAGAATGTGGCCGGTGTCTTCCGGGGTGGTGGTCGTCGTCGGATTGCTCGCGTTTCCGGCGTGTTGGCGTCGCTAGAAAGATGTGACGGTGCGGTAGCAGGATCTGGTTCCTCGTCCAGGCAGAAAGGCGATACGAACGCTTTCCCTGATAACAATGGGGTGGACTGGCCGGGAGTGTTACTGTCACGGATGCCCGTCTCTGAGGAGCTGGACCAAGAGGTCTCGTGCACAGGGTATAAGAGGCAGCCAACCGTGAGCCGGGGGTCTTGAAGAATAGCCCTGTCGGTTTCTGAGCCCGGGTCGAAGTCGGTAAGAAGCATCTGAAGTATCGGGGGAGGGTCTACGGATCGACGATCCCTATCACCTGCGCCGCAGGCACGCGCAGCAATCGGCTGCTGTCTGATCGAGAGACGGTAACGTGATGTACCAGGAGTCCGCCGTGGCGGGGGAGAGGGTGGTGATGGTCGGTGAAGCAAGTTCTCAAAACCGGACGGTATACTAGCTGCATTATGCCGTTGAAGTATAGGAAGCTTGTAAGTTGGCAGAGGAGCCATTTGAGGGTAGATTCCGGGACTCCTGTCCGATTGAACAGGACTCGGAAATGTCGCGGAGCTATCACTATATCTGGGCACCACATATTAGATTCGTAGTCCAGCAACATTGGAACCAACAAGGCCCCGGTGAAGCAGTATGGGATAGGTAGTGATATTGGGATAACAGATGGTGTTAAATGGATAGACTCCATGGGAGCGCTTGACCAAAGGATCATGATCGAGATAAGGAGAAAAGGGGTATGGGGTTCATTACTGTGAGTCCACATCGTTCATTCGACCAGCCGAGCCGACAGAGCCGCGGCTACGAGTGGACGCATCCACAGGAAAGGGTGTCGAACCAGCAGATTCCACATTCCTGGTCATGGTTGGTCGCTGTAGGCTATACTGCGCAAGGGAGCCCGTAGTCGTAGGCGAAAGCCCATGTTTGGGCTCGATTCCGTTATCCCACACCAGCCCTTGCACTGAAAGTCTGGGGTCGCCTGGGTTTCGGGCTATCGCCCGCTCGTGGTTCTGCTCATGTGGGAATAACAGAACTCGGGGAAGATCCTGGGCCGCATAGAGAGAACTCGATACTGCCTGCTGCCCTTGAGGGGTTTCATGACCCCTGCCGTCGGTATATCTGCCGCCAGGGAGATAAGTCCATCGCTGAAATGGCTGCTGTCCCGACATCTGGAGCAGCAGATTTGATTTGCAAGGCTGCACGGGAGTTCTCTGAAGCTGGCACGAGTCTTTGCAAAGGGCTGATGAAGAACCGGGGTTCTGATGTCCCGCTGGCATCAGAAGTGCCCCAGCAAGCGGTCAATGAAGGGCAGACACGAAGCGCGAAAACATATAATATAATATACGTTTCTTTCCTGGGCAAACCCACCAGCAAGGGTCCAGAGTTCCAGACCGACACGAGGCGTTAGCTGAGTTGGATTGCAGGGTTCGGTGCCAGTAAGACCAGGTGTTTTCCATTCGAGGCTGTCATAACATGCCCAAACACATTATCTTATTGGGGCGATCGTTCCAAGCCAGGGAGGGGTTACTGAGAAGAGCGAGATACATATGTCAGATTGTCTTTCATGGCACGCTGACCACTAACCCAGTATCATTCAGGTACGAACGAGATAATTGACTACTACCCTCGTCGTCAACAAGCCGAAAAGTAAGGGCGGTGCGAAAAGAACAAGAATCTGCATGATACCTACCTATGGTACGTACTTTGAGATGTACATATACAAAAATAGAGATCTAGTCCACTAGGTATCCGGGAAATGGCGCGACAGTTACCTAGTTAGCGCTTGACCCGGGGGGAGGAAGCAAAAGAAGAGGAAAGCCGATCTGGGGAAGCACGCCATTCGTGGCTGCTGCATTGTTATTGTGGTATTTTTATTATTATTAGTTGGCGAGGGATTCAACGTGCAGGAACTAAATATCTACCGTGTCTGAATTGGCTTGTCTCAATAATACCTAATAATTATACTAATATGAATGGGCACCCTCCAAACAACATCGATATCGGGGATTTTAGACTTTGATAAGCGCCTTATCTGGATTTCCGCCAAACTCAGCTTGATGATAGGATACCTTCCCTAGGCTGGAGTCGACGGGAACATTACCTAGGTAGCATCACGGCCAATAATGAGCCCATGAACGGACGTGGGTCTGGACTGCAAAGAATATGCAACCCAACCTAGGTATGCTTCACGCACTCTTCGTCAAACCGAAAGTCGGTAGTAGTGCTGGTGTATTGATCATCATTCAAATTCCTATTCCTATTTCCTCCACCCTCCTAAATGCAGGAGTTCGGAAAGTTAACCCAACCAGGGAGCGGTTAGGCCCGTCCAGGGTTCCAGGTTGAAAGTCAAGTTGAATCTCTGATCTGTTTGAGGGGCAAGGGATTGATGTCGGAGAAGAGTCCGAAAAATCAACCTAGGTGATCGGGGTCTTCCGTACGGGGTAGATAGATCGTTGGACGTAAGTACTACCAAAGTAGTAGTCTACTACTTACTACTACCAGGTAGCAGTGGGCGTTTAAGTTTGCAGCACTCCTATTCTAACAGTAGATTCTGAAAATGCCATCCCCGGGACTGAATCCCAGCGACCGTCCTCAACTGGAGGGAATGCATGTTCCATATACATCGGAATCATTCTCCGCCCGGGCAGACCGTCGAGTCTCGGTACCGGCGGGAAAGAGTATGTGATACTTACTATGGAGCCTAGGGGCCTAACTCTAAGGGATGTAATAGTACCCGATGGTGGAGACATTGGAGAGACGGGGTCCTTTAGTAGTACTACCTCAGGTACTGTACTTCTGTCCGGTAGATTTGGTTGGTTGGAAGCAGATCTCGTGGGAGGTCCGGTGTCGATAGCGAAGGGAACCGACTGATACGGAGGTACGGACTAAATCCATCTAGGCGAATAGAGCATCAGACTCTCAATTGCGCAAGAAAAACGTCTGGTAAGTTTCTCTCTGAGTATCAAGAAGCTCCACTTCTGCATAAACCTTTCTTGAAAACTGCATGGATCAGCCGCGTCTCTTCGGACCCTACTCTTATATTAGTTGAATCAACCGTGACTAAAGCAGGGTATAGTAAAGCCTGGCTATGATTCTGAGGGTAGACTTTTGGCACGACTTGCGATGTACCTTAGTGTTCGAACCACCTAGAAATAGTTAGAATATTGCGATCGAGATACCTCCACTGGAGTGGAAACTTACCTTATCCTCTCCGAGTAGGTACTTGCATTTTGTGCAGCCATCTCAGCCTCCCGAGTCTTTGTTCGGCTCACATGGCACATCTCCTTCCTCCACAACCTGAGGTTAGCAAACAACGAAGCCCTGGCTCTGCTAGTGGACAGCTGGACTCCTCGCGTTAATATTATCTACCGGAGGCGACCACTCCCCGCCCGCAATAAGATCGATATCCATCATGTGACTATATAGCACGTGACCTAGGCACCGGCGCCAATTCAAGTCCCTCCCCTTCCTGTACAACCTGATTCTATCCTGCAGCATGCCTGCCGTACCTTAACTTCATATTTTTGGACCTTCCCAATGAAGTCATACTGTATATCACTGAATGGCTCGAGTATGCAAGCGAGATTAGCGCTCTCGCTCGCACCAATCGATTTCTCCACAGGCTATTAACCCCCGTGCTGTACCGACGTAACCTACTCCATGGCGACAGCTCGGCCATGGCATGGGAAGTCACTCACGGATGCCTCGTCACCGTTGAAAAGATCTCAAGTGCAGGGGGCTCCCCAGAAGAATGCGATGGCGCGGTCAGGTGGCGACCAATGGCACCGGCAGCCATCCACGGCCAGAAGGCGATCGTACGACTTCTCTGGCGCAGTGGCGTCGACATTTGCAGAGACAAGGACTGGCTGAACCCCCCGATACGAATTCTTCGAAGACTACGACCCGGAGGATCGGCACAATTGAGTGTTGGTCCAGACGAGAACGATCAGGGGTTGGGAGATATCTTCCGCATCGATAACCAGGCCGCACTACGCCTACTGCTCGATCTAGGGCTCAATCCGCTCGTGCTAAAAGGCTCACTGCTGCGCCGAGCGGCGGGGACTGGAGATGCCAACTATGCGGAGTTGCTACTTCAGGCAGTTTCGACACGAGGGGAGCCATGGACCACAGTTGAACCATGCGTGCGAGAGGCGATGTTCTGGGCCCACCACGATCACAGAGTGGTAAAGCCATTAACGACAGTATTCCTGGGGGCTGCGATATCCGGTTAATTAGGATGTCGTCATCTTGCTTTCCTCACGGCTGGGGAGATTTGTGACTCGGCAACCAGTTCGGTACTGCTGTGGTCGTTTAACAAGATTAGAACAAGAATAAAGATTAGATCTCTGAAAACTTTGGAACCAAACACCTGATTGTATATAAAATAACTTCATATCTCCCTCATGACATAACCCTTCAACACTTTGTGACACAGTGGATGAATTGAATATACAAAACAACCTATACTACAGCTAGATTCCAGCATGCATCTGACTCTCACAAAGCAGCCATTGCCTCCTCCAAATTCATCAAGCTCACCGTAACCCTATTCTGGTCCCCTTGGAGAACACCAGCACCATGTATCAACAGAAACCGGGGATCTTCCTTGAGGATACGGAGAGCACGAGTATAACTGCTTGGCTCGGGAGTCGGGACTTCGGTCCATTCACCCTCACCCAGGGCCTGGTTGACAAAGATAGACTCCTGCGCAGCGCTAACCACCAGCGTACCATTCTTTCCACCCCACGGCGTCCAAACCACGTAGGGCGACGAAGTCGGGACCGTGCCGGAAGAGACAACGAGCTCGTGGTGCTCTGCATCAATGAATCCTTCTGGGTCGGCGCTGATGCGGTAGTACAAGGGGAAGGAGTATGTAGAAGTATTGAAATACGAGCCATATTCGTAGATATAGAAGTATTTGCCGTTGGGAAGCTATCTCAGATTAGTCGCTTGTCTCAAAGACATATACGAGGTTAAAGGGAAACTACCTTCGTTACAACAGGCATACCGGGTCTATCGGTATAGGTAGGATATGTACTAGAATGCATTAGCTTATGGTTGTTTGCGGTCGGACGGTGAGAACGTACACGTCGTCAACAGCAGGTCCCCAATTCAGAAGGTCATGAGTGACCTGATGAGACAGCTTCTGCCCATGTGTGGCATTTGCTCGTTGGTCAGCGTAGTAGCAAATCAGTTTACCCTTGCTAGAATTTCGCCGACAATGATCAGTACCAAGTTCAAAGCCAGGCGCGAGGAGGACACTCACTATGCCAACAAAAAGGGCTCCCAGACAGGAGTTAATCCGTTATCGGGGATGGCAACACCGCCCGCGGCAATGTGACTCAAGAACTTCCATGTGAGACCGTCATCCTGTGAAGCATATAGATCGATCTGAGTCGAACTCAGGTCGGTCGGGATACTGCTCCCCGCCAGCAGCAGAGTCCCCGCACGGAAGCGGCCCACGCGTTCGGGGAGGTAATATAGAAATGGCTGGTAGCGCAGTCCCAGACCGTTGGCCGTGTCATGGACCCGAGAGATCTCTGTCCAGGTCTCGCCGTAATCGGAGGAACGGTAGATAGGGAAGTATACCGCTGGAGGCTCGGGCGAGTAGTTCTCCCAGGTAGCTAAAATATCACCATTGGGCAATTGCTCATTGCGGGCGTAAAGGGTGCGTGGAATGGTATAGTTGCGGGGAGGTGTAAAGATGACGACTTCAGAGTAGGGCTCAGGACGCTTCTCTCCGCGATGGGCAGCCGCAGTCGCTACGGTGGCTGCGAGTGAGAGGAAGCGGAGGAGCTGCATTATGTCGAGTACTCTTCGTTCTTTGGCTTGATTGAAGAATCCTGGTAAGATCCCATAGCACCTGAACTGACGATTGCCTTTATATAGCCGGCAATTCCACAGAAGTTCTCTGAATAGCTCCATCCCGCCGGAGTTAGGCCAAAGTGGATTTTCGCATTTGGGGAAGCTGTTGACTCAATAAGGAAACGGCTAGAATCATCCTTCATGATTGTACGAGCTTCATGGAATTGCCGTCGGATGATCGAACTCCAAGCCTCGACTCTAGAAGTCGAGAAAATCTTGGTTTATTTCGCTTTTTTACCGCATTAGGAAGCCCCAGAACTCACAGTACAACTCCATACTTGCGTAGAAATGGCAAGATCAGCAGTTCCCCATTTTCGTCTGGGGTAAAAATGTGGAGGATCCGAATCCAGGCTGAGTCTTGGTAGTCTTGTCCCGGCGGCACTTCCATCAATCACAGGTAGGATTCTCGGCTTGGAGATTGTGCCGACTCAACCATGGCTGCGTGTTTGTCAAGAGAGAGATATCAGGCATCTTTATCTGAAAAAACAGTATGTATACTCATCAGCTTCTGTGGAATGAGCCGAACTTTGGCTGTGCAGTAAGTTACGGGATCAACCGACCTGAATCACCCGTAGCGCTTGAGCGATCCCATGCCGCCGCCATGGTACCGTCTCAGATAATGCAGCTCCGGTAGTACATGCATGTAAATGAGAGGGAAAGGAGAACTGCTACCTGACTGGCAGCTCATCGTTGCAAATGATCGATTTGAACCTCCATGGTTAGGAAGAGAAGAAGTATAACCTTGAAGTGAGGAGAAAGAAGGCAAAGTGCAGAGAAAGATGGAACGATGCTCAGATGACAGAAAGAGGGGTCAAACCAACACCTCCCCGTCATGAGTGGACAGCCCGTTTTTCACTTTTCTTTTTGTGCAATACAGACTGGATATGTGACGATCATTTCGACAGAGAGGCCCCATCCTCAAACAGCACTTAAATCTCAGCCATGGCTGCAATCCCCACGGTCCAGACAGTAGCCCTCGTCCGCGAGCTCGGCGGCCCCGTTGAGTTTGTCGACGACTACCCCGTCCCTACCCCCGGTAACAACGAGGTTCTGGCTAAGGTTCTCTATACAGGAGTATGTCAAAGTGGTAGGTATAGCTATCCTACAAGAGCCGACCCAGTAACCTTACTCAATAGACCTCCATACCAGGAACGGCACCGCCGCGGGCGCCGACGGAACACCAATTACGAAGATCAAGCTCCCCCATGTCGGCGGCCATGAAGGCGTAGGTCGCATCGTCGCCCTCGGTCCAGGCTGCGGCTCAGACCTGAAAGTTGGTACCCTGGTCGGGATCCGCTTCTCCAGTCGAATCTGTAGGCGCTGCGAGTTCTGCCTCGCGGGGACGGAGCAATACTGTGTGAAAAGCACGAACCATCTCCATGACGAGGACGGCAGTTTCCAGCAGTATATCGCCCTGGATGCGGATTACTTGACTATACTGCCGGACGATGTCGATCCCAGAGTCGTTGGACCGGTATTGTGTGCCGGAGTCACTGCGTATAAGGCAGTTCTAGGAGCAAACATAAGAGCCGGCAATTGGCTCGTCGTCGTCGGTGCAGGTGGAGGCCTCGGACATCTGGCAGGTGAGCACCTTCTCTTTCTCCGGCGAAGCAGAAACCCTCAGTTTAACCCTACGTGCGAAATCAGTCCAATACGCCAAAGTTCTCGGAGCGCAGGTCATTGGCGTCGATACCGCCGACAAGCGCGACTTTGTCCTCAGCCTCGGCGCCACGGAATTCATTGACTTCACGACCACGGACCCTATCCAGCGCGTCCGCGAAATGACAGGTCTAGGCGCTCACGTCGCCGTCGTGACGGCAGGCAGCGCAAAGGCGTTTGCACATGCCGCCGAGATGCTCCGTGTCGGGGGCACGCTCAGCTGCGTCGGGATCCCGCCCGGCTGCCCGATTCTGGAGACGCCGATCTGTACAATCGTGATCAAGGGATTAAAGGTTAGCGGGAATCTGGTAGGCTCATTGAAGGAATGTATGGAGGCGGTGGATCTGGTTCGACGTGGCATGGTGAAGCCGGAGGTGAAGATCCGGCCGTTTTGGGATTTGCCTGCTGTGTATGAAGAGATGGAGAGGGGTGATGTTGCAGGGAGGATCGTGCTTCAAATTGAATGAAACTGGATCTACATAGGTACGGCGTTTCAGTACTACCTCCTAAACCTCCATATAATATGCAAACGCGGGTTGTTCGACGTCGACGTCATTACTGGGACTCAGTAAATTAAATTAATCTTCCCCACTACATAGCACCAAGAAGCTACCTAAGCTTGAATTCTCACAAAACAACCAGCAAACCTGTCACCTTCAACGTCCTCAATCGCAAACCCCAGAGAAGAAAGGAAAGGAAAAAAAGAAGCCATTGGAGACCCAAAATGGCCGCCGCAGAAGACAACCCGCTCCCTCCGGCCAGCACGGACGTAAGCCATCCATTATTCCCCGTCCATTTCTCGTACCTACCTACCTATTATTATACCGACCTCCAGAAATCCAAAAACTAACCCATGTAGCCCCGCGACCTCGCAGCCCTAGAATCCAGCCCCTCAATTCTCTTCGACTCCTTCACTGCATCAACAGCCTGGGCCCTCGGTCTCGCCCTGCGTTCCCGGATTCTCTCCCTCCCAGCCACACAACGCAAACCAGCCCTGATCTCTATTACGTTGGCGGGCGGCTCCGAACCACACGTGGTCTTCCAGTGCGCAACGGAGCCCGGCACCGTCGCGGACAATGAAGTCTGGGTGCGGCGGAAGCGGAACACGGTGCTGCGATTCGGAACATCGACTTGGCTGATGAGGAATAAGATGTTGGCGGCCCCCGGTGTGGACGGGGATGCGAGTGGCGTGGAGGCGTCGTTCGTGGCCAAGTACGCGCTGGGAAGCAGTAGTGGCGGGAAGGTAGCGGATGATTATGCTATCCATGGAGGTGGGTTTCCGGTGAGGGTTAAGGGGGTGGATGGGGTTGTGGGTGTGATTGTCGTGAGTGGGTTGAAGCAACAGGATGATCATCAGGTTATTGTGGAGGTGGTGAAGGAGTTCATCGGAAGAGGCAGTAGCTAAGTCCACTACGGTTCTATCTGTAATTATTGAGAGCAAGTTGAATGATTCGGTAATCCCATGCATTTAAGGTATCATGCTAGTCCTATCTTATTGCCAAGTATAGGCTGTTTTGGTCTCTGAAAAAGAACCATGAGAAAAAAGAAAAGCAAGCAAACTCCAGAAATCCCTCTAAGTTATTTTTTACAATTCGTCATGGCTGTAGTCGTCGTCCTCCTCCTCGGTAGGAGCGGAGCCATACAGCTTGCTTGTGATCGGATAGGCCACGTTAGACAGTTGCTCCTTCTGCTCCTCGAAGTCCTCGGTGGTGGCCGTGGGACCGTTCTCCTCAAGCCAGTCGGTGACTTCCTTGACAGCGTCCAGGATGGTCTGCTTGTCATCCTCATCGATCTGGCCACCGAGACCGTTTTCATCGTTGACCTGGTTCTTGAGGCTGAACGCATAGTTCTCCAAGCCGTTGCGGGCCTCAATCTTGGCCTTGATGGCGCGGTCCTCCTCAGCAAACTGCTCCGCCTCAGCGACCATGCGGTCAATTTCTTCCTGGGTCAAACGACCCTTGTCGTTGGTGATGGTGATGGACTCAGCCTTGCCAGTGCCCTTGTCGCTGGCGCTGACCTTCAGGATACCGTTGGCGTCTAGATCAAAGGAGACTTCGATCTGAGGGACACCACGAGGGGCCGGAGGAATACCGGTGAGCTCAAACTTGCCAAGGAGGTTGTTGTCCTTGGTCAGAGAACGCTCTCCTTCGTCTAAAAAACAGTCAGTAAGATTTCTGTAAAGGACAGACGTGAAAGTGAAAACTTACAAACTTGGATCAAGACAGTGGGCTGGTTGTCGGCGGCAGTCGAGAAAATCTGCGACTTGCGGGTAGGGATGACAGTGTTGCGGGGAATGAGCTTGGTCATAACACCACCAGTGGTCTCAATACCGAGGGTAAGAGGGTTGACGTCCATGAGAACAACCTCCTCAGTACCCGCCTCACCAGACAAAACACCACCCTGAACGGCGGCACCGAAAGCGACAGCCTCGTCAGGGTTAATACCCTTGCTGGCCTTCTTGCCGTTGAAGAACTCCTCCAGAATAGCCTGGACCTTGGGGATACGAGTGGAACCACCAACAAGGACAATGTCATCAATCTCGGACTTGGACACCTTGGCATCCTTAAGCACCTGCTCAACAGGCTTCAGGGTCTTCTTGAACAGGTCCATGTTCAGCTCTTCGAACTTGGCACGGGTGAGGGTCTCGGAGAAGTCCTCGCCGTTGTGGAAGGCTTCAATTTCAATGCGGGTAGACATCTGGGAAGACAGAGTACGCTTGGCCTTCTCAACCTCACGCTTGAGCTTACCCATGGCCTTAAGATCCTTGGTAATGTCAACGTTGTTTTTCTTGTTGTACTGCTTGACGAAGTAGTCCATGACACGGTGGTCAAAGTCCTCACCACCAAGGTGAGTGTCACCAGCGGTAGCCAAGACCTCAAAGACACCGTTATCAATCGACAAAAGGGAAACGTCGAAGGTACCGCCACCGAGATCGTAGACGATAACCTGGCGTTCCTTGCCCGACTTGTCCAATCCATAGGCGATAGCTGCGGCGGTGGGTTCGTTGACGACACGGAGAACATTGAGGCCGGCGATGGTACCAGCGTCCTTGGTGGCCTGTCTCTGGGCATCGTTGAAGTAGGCGGGGACAGTGACGACTGCGTGGGTGACCTTCTTGCCAAGGTAGCCCTCAGCGATCTCCTTCATCTTGCCGAGAACCATGGCGGAAACCTCCTCGGGGGTCAGGACCTTGGGGGTCTGGTTGACATCAACCTTGACGTTGGGCTTGCCATCCTTGTTTACGATCTTGAAGGGGAAATTCTTGACATCGCGCTGTACATCCTTCTCATCGTACTTGCGACCAATCAGGCGCCTGCAGCAGGTTAGTACCCGCCTCCCCTGTTCGCGCAGAGAAAATAAAAAGAAACTCACTTGATGTCAAAGATAGTCCGCTTGGGGTTGGCGGCGTATTGGTTCTTCGCGGCGTCACCGACCAGACGCTCCTCATCGGTGAAGGCGACATAGGAGGGAGTGATACGGTTTCCTTGATCGTTGACGAGAATTTCGACCTTTCCGTTCTGCATCACACCGACGCAACTGCAGCTCAGTCAGTGTCTCGCCTCCATCGATGATACCCAATGCAAATCAGGAAACTCACGAGTAGGTTGTTCCCAAATCGATACCAATAACCGTCCCGTAGTTGTCCTGAACCGAAGAGTCATCCTGGGCGTGTGCGGATCCGAAAAATGCCAAAGGCGCAATGAAGACGAGGAGGAGATAGAAGACAGTGGTCCAAGCAGTAAACGGCTTAGCCGCACCGCGACCTGAAAGGCGCGACATGGCGAGTGTGTACTTCTATAGCAACTGCCGAGCCAACTCGAGACAGGAAGGGTCAAGATCTAGTTTCCGGGAAGATAAGAGGAATTGAAAGAAAGTAGAGCAAGCCCAACCACAGTGAGGAGTGCGAAGGGAAGAGTGAGAAGTAGTAAAGAGAGGAGAGAAAGGAAGATTGATGGAGGAAAGAAGAAGAGGAGGGACTTGGGGAAGCTCCAGCCAGGTTCTTGTATGGAGCGCGAGCGGCGAAAAGAAAGACAGCGGCCATCTGGCCTTTTCACATACAAGTTTACTTCTCGTACGCTCATTGGTCAGGGGCATCCAAAGAGCACTCATGGATGACTCAGCCCGCTCTTGACCGCTGACGGTTCTGCCGGAACATCTCCGGGCGGCCTCAACCTTGAGTCCATGGAAAATACCAGAACTACCTACTCTGTACTCCGTGGCCAAGGTTGATTGGGGAATAGTGCAGTGGCTAATACTACCTAATAGGGTGTTGACATTATTGTTGATAGTTCCTGCAGGCCCGGGCCAGCCTGGAGCCCTGTGGCTGAGTTCTGTCCTTATCAGGTTTAGTGCATTTCCGGTATCCTGCCCAGCGCCAACTTAGGCCCAGATTCACTGGTTTCAAGGTTCAAGTAAACAGGACAACTGGCACAAATTGACAATTCTTGGAAGTTGGCCACTTCTCAAACTCTTATCTAAGTACCTACACAGAGACCGGGCGGTCTCCAGACCATGCCCTTTTTGTTGGAGGATAACTACCTATGATACACAGTTTCACACTAACATACATTCATCATGTAGCAAGGTATTTTGGTCACCATAGAAGTATATTATTCCATTCACTCTAGATCAATCTATGTATGTATTCACTCCAACAAGCCGGCCGCAATAGTGTCGCCACCAGCTCTCAAAACAATCCTAGTTGGCGCTTCGAGAGGTACAGCATGATCCATCTCAACCACGATCCGTGCCACAGCCCCAGGCGGGACAATCTTTGGTTTCTTCTTGAGCGCATTGCCAGACGCCTTGTCAAGAATCGCGACGAGCCGGCTGATGCGTCCAGGAACATGAAGACGGCCCCGATGGATATCGACCATGCTGGGCAACAGATGGTCGAAGGCGAGTACTTTGCATGAGAAAGAGGTGATGTTGGGAATTGGGGCAGATTCATGGCATACCACGTCGCCAGAGCGAAGATGAATCGGGTCGATGTTGGCTAGGTTCAAGACAACATTTTGGCCAGCGACAGCCCATTCACTCGCTTCTCCGTCAACCTCTAGGCTTCGGATCGTTGCCGTCTCCCCGCTCGGCATGGTCAGAATCTGATCACCTATCTGCAAGCTACCAGCGTCGATTCGGCCCGATATGGAAAGAGGGTTTTGGATGCTGCCTCTGAACACGTCGCCAATTGTCATTCGTAGCGGTTTGTCGAGCGCATGGGAGTAAGGTTCCGTCGCCTCAAGCTCTTCAACTAGGGTGCGACCGCTGTACCAGGACACATTGGCATCCTCACTTCGCCGAGTGATGTTATCCCCAGTGATACCAGAGCATGGTACAAACGATATATTCCTTGCCTGGAACCCAGCTGTAGTCAAGAATGCTGAAACCTGCTGTTCGATCTCCTCGAAACGATCCTTGTCCCATTGAACGGTGTCCATCTTGTTTACGGCAACAATGATTCTTTGGACACCCATGCTTCGGACTAGCAAAGCATGCTCCTTGGTTTGGCCTTTCAGGCCTGACTCGTAATTGCCTGTGCTGGAGTCGATAACGAGTACGGCGAAATCTGCCTGGCTCGCACCTGCAATCATATTGGGGACGAAGTCCCTATGACCAGGGGAATCCACAATCGTGAAGACAGTATTATCTGTCTCAAACTTGCTTGTTGCAATGTCGATGGTGACACCCCGCGCTCGCTCTTCCGTACCCTGATCTAACACCCAAGCAAGAGCGAAAGATCCTTTTCCTATCTTCTCCGCCTCGCGCCTATATTTGTCCAAAGTGCGCTGGTCAACAGCCTTCAAATCTGCAAGTAGCCGACCCATCAAGGTGCTCTTTCCAGCATCAACATGACCTTAAAAGCCTTATTAACATACAAGCCATCATGCAGATCATAGAACCTCTAGCTTACCGATAACCACAAAATTCATTGCCTTCTTCCGCTTAGCTTTCTTGTACTCAGCGAGCACATCCAAGTTCTTGCTCTTCACATTAACCTTTTCAGTGACGGTAAGATTACTTATGCCACCAGCCAAACCATTCTGATCCTTCTTGTCGCCTGGTGTCTTGGAAGCAGGTTGTTTCGACTTGAAGCCTGGATGTCCATTAGGGGAGGATTTCATATCTTTCGCCGAATAGCCAAACCTTTTGCGGAGCTCTGAGCGTTCATCACTACATCGTCCGGGCTGGGTCCTGCAAAATCAAATGGTTCAGCGAGATCCTGTCCGTAGATCTTTATTAAATCCAGAGTATTCGTGTAAAGGTGGCTGGGCTCGGTCATCTTCGGACGTGTATCATCTCCCACAATGGTGACCGCAAAGGTGGATGGAGGTGCACGAATATTGACGGTTGATGGCTTCACGCCCTCCTTGTCCGCTTGTTCGCTCTTTGCAGATTCCTCTGCGTTCGCAATATCCGGAGTATTTGGCGTCCTCGGCTCAGGGCTTGGTTTCTTCTGAGGCACGGTTTGCCCAGGGCGAGATCCTCTTCCCAAAGCATTAAGCGATGGAGAACCTTCAGAGGTTTTGGCCTGCTTGCCACTACTTGCAAGTCGCTCGCGAAGTGACAACGGAGCGCCTTTCGTTTCGCTGGCAGACGGCTGGACAGCGTCACTCCCGGCGGCCGTGGAAGGGGTCGCAGCTTTGTCCCCCTCCTTCTTCTTCCGTGCCGCAGCCAGAGCGGCCAATTTAGACATCTTTCCTCCACCGTTCTCCGGTGCCCCGCCGAGAAGCCCAAGCCGAGGATACAGCGGCTCGACGAGGATATCTGCTTTCCGATGCGCGGGAATATTGAGCCAAGGAGAGTCACGAAAGAACTCGGTCGCGGAGAAGTGAGCCTGTTGCGAGGATTGCGTGGTAATAGGTATAGGATACACTGGCACTAAGGATAGCCTGTTAGAACATACCCAATCTTTCAAGCGAAGTCAGTTTAATTGATCAACAACCCGGAGCGAAAATGCTGACATACCTACTACTTCCATGCCTCCCACCGGAATTCATTACCAAGTGAAAGCGGCTTGCCCGAGCCCAACCACAAAGCGCACAAAACCACAAAACACTGGTAGCTTGCTTACCTGAACTGCCTTTCGCCTTTGTTACCGACGCTGTCACCGGTGTCTGCTTCTTCTTTTCCAGCTCCTTTCTCTTCTTTCCTACACATGCCCCTCATTAGCACGGATCCACAGCGCAGCTCGATTGGCAAGAGTAAACTCCAGTTTACCTCGCAAGTAATTGACCGACTTCTCCACATCGTTATAGTAATGCCAGAGCGCTTCTTGAACCTCATCCCGGGTCGCGCTCACAGACGGGTCTCCGATAGCCAGCTGACTTAAGACCTCCCGGGTGCACTGCTCCAGAAACTCGCGCTCTTCCGGATCCTGGGAGTCATATCCATCATCATATTCGTCATAATCATCATCATCGTAGCTCACAGCCTTCACGCGATGCCGTGACATGATGTTACTCAGGCTGACTCGCTGAGGAAGCGGGGTAGAGGGGTTTGCGACAACTTGGACTGCACTGCACGTAAGCTGTCCTGGAATTGGGGTAAGGGACGAACACAAAACGAGCAAATGGTCCAACACCAAAAAAGTAGCAGTGTGGGTATGTCAAAGATTCCTGTTCCTGGGGGAGGAACTCGGTCCAAGGCGGTGGTCAGAGAAGTTGAATTCACCACGTCATTCCCCCACCACTTAAAAGGTCGGGTTTAGGTACCGTACGTCCCGCTTGCTCGGCCGCTGCTCGGCCTACCTGATGATAAGTACTTACAGTAGTACTTGCTATTAGTGCAAGGCACAATACATTTACCTGGGTAACGAAGGCAAGCAGGTAGAAACAATCCAGCCCCGATTCTAGGCTAAAGGAGAAGTCCCGTTTATCAAGATTTTCTAATGATATCCATATTTCTCTCTATCGACCAAAACTGTTCATCGACACCCTGTCATGCAACCAAAGCAGGCAAACCAAGCTCAAAATGCTGCTCTTCTTCCGCATAATTTAGATTGTATCGGACGGGTAGGGTCAGGAAAGGAGGAGAGAAGGGGCTACTTTAATGGACTACCACTAAATAATTCCGCTGTTCCAGGCCCGGAGAAAGTGCCGTTGCTCGGTGTCAGGGCAATGGAACGTCGGAACGCCTGTCGCGGAGTCGCAGGCGCACTGATCGGAGCCCCAGGATCAGGAGTACTAGGCGTATTGCGACCACTATTATTCTGCAGAGTCACTGCAGTTCCCGGTCGGGACAGAACCGTAGGTGCGCCATTGCGAGGCGGAGGTCGGAAGCCCAGCTTGGACCCCTCACGGAAGATTTCTTCCAGAATTTGATTAACGATGCCTGCATCTTCGTACTCTTGGAACTTCTTCCAGAGGCGAAGGGCCATGCGTGCATCCTCGATAGAATCGTGGCCATGGTTGTTATCCGCAGGCTCCTCTTGTATGTATTCCTTGAACACAGCCCATGCTAGGTAGCGAAGACTGAGTCGTCGGCTCTTCCCGGGATGGAAGAATAAGTACTGCGTGTCTACCGTCTGTTTCTTGGGGACCTGGATATTGATTTTCCGGAAATCTGACGCCAGGCCATGGCCAACGAAAACACAACCAAGATTAAGAAGCACCCACAGCTTCTTGTAGGCAACTTTGAGTGGCACGATGTTGTGTGGACTCGTTCTCGGGTCCAAGTCGCCGGGTTTGATACCAGAATATTGAGTGACATAGTCGACAATAGGTTCTTTGATGGAAATGTAGTCATCGATGAATGGGGCACCTTCTTGAGCGCCTGACCCTCGAAGGACTGATACCCTAGCAAGGCCACTTTTGCTTGGCCGCACAATCTCCTGGGAGCCGTCGGCTTTGACGTTGATTTCGGCTTTCTCAAGGTCAACGAATTCCGTGTCGAGGGCGACCGGTGTCCCAGGCGTTGGCTTCTCGTCAACAGAAAGCATAATCCGCGATTCAACTGGGCGGCCGTTACTACATCGCAGCGTCAGTATCATGAGAGGATTGCCTTTTGTTAAGCAGAGCTTACTTCAGAGACCAGTCGCGGAAAAGAAGGGTGGTGTCGAGGAAATTCTTCCAAGTATCATCTACAGCATGTCGGGCGTCTTTAACCTGGAATGCCAATACACATGGGGATTTCCATGGCTGGTTGAAACGCAAAGCTTCTTCCTTGTCCACCTCGGTGACCAAAAAGTCGTTGAAAAGATGCCACCTGCTCCTTTGCTCCTTCTCTCGCAAAGACACGGAAATGTTGATGAACGAAACCAAGTGCGCCTTCTGGTGTTCAGGAATATCAATTTCCGATACAAGTCCAACCAATTCGTATACTATCAGCCCCGGCATCTTTCCATGTATGCGCATTTTCAGATCGTCTCCTTCGAAGCAGAGAATCTGATTGCCGTCGAGGGCAATCCCAATTTCTTCCGGGAGCCAGCCGGGAATCGTCCAAAGACGGCGACATATGGGATTATTCACGGCTGCATTGAGCATTAACACAAGAGGCATGCGATGTACAGTTTTTCTGATGGCCACTTGTTGATATCGCCGGCAGTAATTGCACCATCCTCGATTTTGTGTCTCCCGCTCAATACTTGCTCTCAGAATATTTGAGAACCGGAATGCAGGGTTTCTACGAGCTTGCTTAATGTCGACAGTCGGATAAATCAGCTCGTTGACAAGAGTATTCCCAGGTCTGACAATTTCATTCTGGCAATACATGCATCGAATGGACTCCGAGGCGATTGTCGTCAGCCGGACATCAAAGTCCTCCGAGTTAGGAAGTATCCTACGGAAATCCTGCGCAATCTGGCCGAGGAAGAATCTGTTAATTCCCTGGATCGCGGAAGATAGCGATTTGTTGGTGAGGTTTTCCTCCAACAGGCCCAGATTTGAAGCTTCCCGGAAGCTACTGAAGGTCTTGAGCAGGTTAGTTGCCTGGCAGTTCTGTCCATTGGCTTTCTCTAGCATATCAAAGAGATAACCCATCTCACAGAGCAGACAACTTTCCGCTATACAGGAAGTAGCAGCGTGGTGGAGAGCCACGTTTCGTACCAACGGAATGAACTTCAGAAGTTGAAGTAGGGAGTTTGTGAAAGAGTTTGCGATATGCGTTTCTAGTCCAGAGAAAGTAGTCTGGTTGTAGAATCTAAGATAAGAGTGGTTAGATAGGGCCTGAGTTCTAACAGCGAAAGGGGATCCTTGCCTGAAGTCAAAATCATCCACTCCGAATCTGCTATACTTGATCTCCACGTTGCTGTACTTCAGAAGAGGGTCATCTTCCGAGTCACCTCGAATCTTTGCGCCAGCGAGAGCCCCGGCAGCGCTCCCTACGGCGTCATCTGCCTTTGCATTTTGTTCCCTTGCCTTTTCGCTCAAGAATTTCGGCGCGATGAGAGCGGGTTCAGCGGACGCTAAAGCACGAGTGTTCTCAACTTGGTATCTCCGAGTCTTTTTCGGATTCGCTGCATATTGTCCAATCTCCCCAGCGCGAAGATAAGGTATGATTGACGGATCTACAGGGGCCGGCGGGCTGCCCACTTCGAACACTAGATGACTTGGCCATGCAGAGAGCAGACGCTCATGGTAATATGGCATACCAATCAAATTCAAAGGCACGTCTGTCGACCAGTCAAGGGGAGGTGGTCGTGGGGCAACATCCGCAAATTCAACCTCCTTGCTCATTTCATTAAAGTGAATCTTGGTTGGAGAGCCCCAAAGCTGAAGGAAGCAACCGACATCATTTATGTCGGTTATGGCCAGCGCCTCCCCGGACTGTGAAATTTCGAGGCCCAGCATGAAGGAAACATTGACTTGGCGAAGTTTGAAAGCGTTTGGGTTCATCAAGTCCACGACTTGGAGCTGACCGGTCTGGGAAGCAACAAAACTTGTAGTCTGTAGCTTTGGGTGCATACGAACAAATGCTGCTCCGGCGTGGAAAGGAATAGGAGGTAATGGGGACAAGGTTTTCAGATCATATACGTTGGCCAGCGGATCAACGATGGGAGACCCGATGTGCCTAACTGAGAAGCCGCAAGTAACGAGAAGATCGTTGCGGGCGTCCATGTCATTGACAGCCGCCCCGTGAGCCTTCCACGACTTCACGATGCTGAAATCCGACAAACTCAGCGCGTTGACCGACCCTGTATCCGTCGCAGCACAGAGGTAACGGCTCTTCTTCATGAGCACATAATTGCATTCGGTCCGTAACTTATCAACAATTGTCCCTTTATCAATATCGACAGTGAACATCGTTTTCTGGCATCCTGCAACTATAATTCTGTTCGTTTGAGCTGTGAAGCTCATACAACGGAGGTCGGTAAACTCATCATGTGTGATGTGCCATTGTGTGAGGCCACGTCGCGTAATCATATGAACACTTTTTGAAGATAGTGATATAACGCCCCTCTCGTGAAATAATATCTGTCGAACAGGGCCCTCGGAGACGGGGTGGGCGCGAACGGACGTGTACCTTTGTAGTTCCGGTCCATAGAAGGATGTGACCCGGCCCTGAAAGACAAGATAATGGATCAGTACATATCCTCCTGTCCGGCGCTGAGAAGACAAACATATTCATTTCCTGCCCACAAGAGCTCCGACACATCGTCGAATGCGATAGTTGTCGCTACCGATGGAGACAGGGCGTGCGGGCTCGGAGGGGGGAACGGAATGCGTAGCAACTCGTTCCAATCTGCTTCCATGGCATTGGTATATCTGGAAAGCCCAGATGGAGCCCTGCACCCAAGCTCTGTTATTCCCTCAATGCGATCGTTCAGATATATGGCTGGCTCTGTCCATCTGGAAAGCGGGCAAAAGCGCGTATCCTTGGGTGGTGGGTGCGTGGGAACGGAAAAAGCCTCGCACACACGGCGATAAGCACAAATAGAGCAGAGCTGAAGCTGTCAGCAGTATTCAGATCATGCTATTTGTTAAATTCGAATTGCAACACTAGACAGCGGTAGACTATTGCGATTATAAAGGCCTCACTTCTTCGGAGCTATGAACAGGGCAGCTGCCCGCAGAGGGTCAGAATGCCAAGACCCGATATCTTCACGTGACTCGTCCAGGAACCCCACCAGCTTCTACCTATCTAGTCTAGATACCTACAGCAGACAGATTCTCAGACA
Source organism: Aspergillus egyptiacus (assembly GCA_025688805.1). Lineage (NCBI taxonomy): Eukaryota > Fungi > Ascomycota > Eurotiomycetes > Eurotiales > Aspergillaceae > Aspergillus > Aspergillus egyptiacus. Next base: position 25,869 of record MU628416.1, read on the forward strand.
GACTTAATCTCCTGAGATGCAACTTATCAAACTGGTTTGGCTTTAGGTGGCTTTATTGCCAGATAACCTCGTTTCTTCAGAAAGAGTGGCCGACAATCAGGCGAGCTCTTTTTGAGCGTGCAGTCGCAGATGCAGGTAGGTAACTTTGGAGAGCCACTCAAAGAGTCTAAATTCGTGATAGGTTCCCTCATACCCTTCCCTCATACCCCGTCTCAGGAGATAAAGGGTGTGGTCAATGTCAGTTTGAACCGACGCTCAGCAAATCTGTTCTAGCCCTCTCTGATAAAGACTTGTTAGCATTTCCCTCCTGACGCTGTATCAGTGACACTCGATGTTTCAATGCTCCAGCGGCATATGCCTACCCTTTTTGGGCGCATCCATTGAGCACCCGACGCATGAAAGCCCTTCCTATCTTGTGAGCAAGCCCTCTGCTTAAGTTGTTGTGGACCTAGTTCCACAGCTATTGAAGACTTAGGTTAGCGACCATGAACGACTCCCGAGACAAAGAATAGGTTTCCGTGTTATTTATTCCATTGAGGTTTTGAGCATGAAACTTGAAGCCTTAGAATGACGGACTGTTACCTATGCGAGGTCCAAATATAAGAATTCTAGCCCCAAGGGCCGCTCTTTGTTAGCTGAATAGGGCTACCTTAGTCCATCCAGTACCCGTCGGCTTGGTGGAGTGCCGTAGGTCGTAGCATCCAGGGTCTAGGTATAAAAGGTTGAGCGTTCCTGTGCATCGGAGACGGGAAATGATAGCAGCTACCTAGCATTACGCCAACTTCTTACTCTTGAGTCTCTACGAAATCAGTCTGTTGAATACCCAGGTCCAGTCTCTGGTCAACCGCTGCGTCTCCAGCATAGGTATATACTCCTACATACCCACCTTAGACCCCAACGTACCTTAGGCACTAGGTACACATGTTGAAAATGGGCCCTACTTTACCTACAACCCTGCTGCTCGCCCTCCTCGCCCTCACAAGCACAAGCACCACCCTCGCCGCCCCCAGCCTCTCAAGGCGCTACGACCTCACCTGCGCAGCCGGTGGCTACTACCGCCCCATCAGCGAAGTCCAAATTTGCATCGAATACCTCAGCGGTCTAGACTCCACAGCCTGCACCGTCTCCAGCGAGAACCAGGGGCTCTGCACATGCGGCGAGACGGTCATTAGTGGGAGTCCGCTTGTGCCGGGAGAGACAGTTACTTCTTTTTGGTACGTACATAGTCTATAATCTAAGAGCCGGTGTATCTATCCCATGGTTGATTGGTTGTTAATTTGGTTGGATTGCGGGCTGATTCGAGGGCCTACTATTAACTATCATCTAGTCGTGATATTGCAACGGCGGCGCAGAAGATTGTGGACAGTTGTCAGACCGAGGCGGGGTATGTCGGAGGTAAGTCCATATTTTGGTTCTTTGTATTGTCGGCTTGTGGTCGATCTAAATGGTTGGGTCTTTGACTGACTGACTGTGTACAGGTGCTAATGCGGCGAATGGGAATGGGGAGCTCATAGTGAAGATTCACGCTGGTTAAGGGACTATACTGCCTAAGGTGGGTATTTGGGTAGGTAGTAATTAGGGATAAGTGGGAAGACACTTTCTAGTACTTGGGACCTTATCCCTTGTACAGGAACGTTTGATGGAGTTCCTGACTTTCCTTACTGTTTGGTTCTGAATATTGATCTGTTAGTTACCTGGACCCTCAGTGCCAGTTTCAAATATATGCCTTTGTTCTCATAACATTATGTAGTAAAGTACGGATAAAGGCACCTAAAGTAGAGTCCCATTTATACTACGCGTAAGATGAATGGGCGGCTAAAACGACACAGTAGATACAGAGGTATAGGATGAAAATTCCCCATGACTCGGGACGAAGCAGGAGGGCTGTGTCAGAATGGATAATACCTACGAACATAGTAATCACAGAACGACGAAGTCAAAGCTGGCCGATGCGCAGTGTACATCATATATCATAGCCATTTCATGCGCTACTGATAGAATGAAGCAGGGTTATGGTTGGGTACACTGCCTTGTGATGGGTTGTAAGCGCGGTACTGACCGGCACCGGGGCTGACGGATGGATATGGCGCGGCATTACCTGCGGCACCTGGCACGGGAGGCGGCTGCTGCAAAGGTGGGGGCGGGTTGGTGACTGGCGTAGCAGGATAAGGAGGTTGCGATTGATTTATATGGTTCGCGCCACTTGAGGGGTTTGGCACGTTGTCAGGAGGGTAGACAGAGGATGAGAACTCTGGCTGTGGTGTTTGTTGCGGTGGCTGTTGTTGATACTGCGGCTGACCCGGCCCTTGCGGCCCTGGAGGATACTGCAACCGCTCCACAGGGGAGTCGTAGGCCGATGTTCCCAGCTCTTGTGGATGATCGTACGTAGATTCGGGGCGATGATGAACCGGTTGGTAAGAGTCCGAGTGAGCCTGAGGTTGTTGGTATTGTGCCCCTGGGGGCGTGCGTCCGGGACCAGGCGATTGCGTAGTGGGCGGATAGTAGGGAGCACTTGATTGGTTGTCTAATCCGGGGTTAGATATAGACGACGATTGACTAGTTAGTGGTACAAACCTGGAGGACGAGGGGTGAAGTATCTCTGCCCTTCATGCTGCGGCGCTCCTTGGGGGAATCCGGCAGGCGCTCCAGGTCCGGGATACCCATACGGAGGTTGATTTGGGCGAGGATACTGATGTTGCGCGGGATGGGACATAGATGCTTCCAAGAGAGATTCATAGTCCCTTCGAGCTTTGATGAATTTCTCGTTGAGTTGAGTGAACTCATCTGCATATCCGTGAGCGCTGGGAAGGCATGCCCAATACTGGAGTTAACATACCTTTCTTCTGCGAATATTTCCCTATAAGCTCAATCAACTTTGGGCGAATCGCCAGTGTCGAATGATACAAAGCGGTGATTTCTTCATTGTCCTGGGCGTTCAAGTCGGAGTTTCGAGTGCTCAGAAGAGTTAAGAGTTTCTCAACATTTTTGATCTGGCCAAAAACCTCTGCTTCCATCTGAGCTTCCCGCTGCAATTCTTCGACAGTGGGATCAGGAAGTTTTTCTACGTAGTTGAGGGGGAAAATTCCTGTTTGTCCCCTCAAGGAGCCCTTCCACCAATCCTTGTAGACAGATTCGAGAACGGCTATAACGTCACCTTTGCGGAACTGGAGTTCACCAGGCTCTGATGGCTGAAAGTCGTATAGCGCTCGCACTCTCGAGACGGTGGCAGCAGAAGTGCCCGACGGGACTGGTCCAGATGCGGCTGGTTGCGCCTGGGCTGCCGGAGCCTGAACTGAGCTACTGCTTTCCGCTTGTGGCTCAGGAGCCGCAGAGGGCTTATCTCGTATAGATAGCGCAAGCGCCATTTGCAGTTCCTCCTCCTCTTTCTGACGATCTAGATCAGTTATTTCACGCTTCACAGGTTTCGACGGGGGTTGTAGGTTAGGATCTGACGCAAGGAAAGTCAGCTTCCAGCAGAGGATCAAAGAGGGAGGCTGCAACTCTCACTTTGGGTCTTCAACTTCATATATGCTTGTTCCATAATCCCAAAGTCCGGGTTGCTAGAGAACATTTCCGTCCATTCCTCCATACGTTCTAGGATCTTTGACTTCACCTGCTGATGTGTATTCTGTATCGTGGGTCAGCGGAGATAGCTCCATTGAATCAAGCGGTGCTCTTTACCCGATCATTGGCGAGGCGCAAAAGTGCATCTGTAAAGCTTCTCGATGCCAATTCACGATGTATTTTGGGACCGCTATTCTGGGCCAGTGCATTCGCAAGCTTGAAGTCGTTAGCAGACAGAAAGAGTACCTAGGATCACGGTGACCACGAACTTCCAGGGTATACAATTGTACATTGGCATTTCTATGCGCGAGTCGCTTGATCAAAGCAGCGACTGCATCTTTTGCACTATGATCAGCGAACTCAGGTCAGCGCTGATCAGGTTCCGATCCGTCGCAGCTCTGGAAAGAGGGGCCAACAACTCACCCGGACTCTTCGGCGGCAACCTTATCGCACACATCCTATAAAACAAACCATAAGTCAGACGAATCATTCTCTTGGTTCGAAGGCGGTTTGTGGTAGCATGGTAAACAGTAGCTCACAAGAATATATTCCCAGTTTTCGGACGTCAGATTTTCGTCCGTCGCTTTGGCTGTTTGCGGAAAGGCCAGTCAGTAAGAAGGCACACAGAGAGTCGCAATATGACTAGACAGAGCCTGGGTAGGAAGATATACCGACTGCGTCGTCGAAAGCGTTCTGTTGAGCGCGGAACATTTTGATCCGATGGGGTTCGAAAAGCAGAAGTAAATAACGATATCGAACGTCTCTTTCCGTGAGGCGAAGCCTGCCAAAGCTTGCGAGGCAGCAATTAAAACAGACGTTGCTGAGGAGGGCTTAGCCAGCTGCAAGCTGCGTAAATATAGAGCTCAGGCTGCTTCCAGCCGGAATACACTCGGTGCGGGGACCTAGTTAGGTAGAAGTTCGCGGGTGTCGAATGACTGGACGGTTTGCGTAACTTTTCAGGGATTGAAAGATCTGGCCACGGATTGAATAAACCTGCAGTATGGAGAATGAGGTTAAAGAGAAAGAGCCGGACAGGAGACGCTGTTTACGAAGAATGACTGGAACCTGATTCCAAGCAAGTAGTAACGATGATGCGCGACGGTTCGCGCGGGCGGAGAGCATCCGCTTACTCATCAACAGGGCGCAGCCATGATTCCAATTCGAAGGTTGGAAACTTGAGTTGCTTGAGATACAGTGGTTTATCAGCTTCTATTGCTTTCCACTTTATCTGATGAAGGTCGAGAATTGAGTGGTGGAAGATGCATTTAATATGTACGCACACGACCGATAAACACTACAGACAAGTCATCCCCAGCGCCAATGTGTAACTCGGTGCTATCCTTACATCTACCCACATCGCTCGCTCCGTAGGGTCTTGTATGTGAATATATTGCACGGCGTCTAGGAGTAGTATGTAGATATCCATACCATGAATCTAGCTATACAGCCTCTACAGTATTGCCATCCACCGAAGGGCATAGAGGGAACAGTTGAAGGAGAGGTCCATACACTTTTCTTCCAGTCGTCATAAACCTAACAGTCAAGGGCTGCGGCATAACGCTTGCCAAGTCTGGTCGAAATAATGGCGAAAGAAAGACGCCAGATACGCAGGTACAAGCGAGTATTACATGCTTCGCATCAAGAATGCAGCTAAAAACGTCTTGAACTTGTAGCATCCGGCCGATTCGACAGTGCGATAATATATAAGCGGAGTCGAAGGCACAGAGAGTTCGCATAGGTCTTGCAGTAGCATCCACCGTTTTCCCAGACCAATGATCGTTGAGAGCCATTAATACGGGTATGCAAAAAGAAACTTCACAAAAGCGCCACGAAAGGAGGGATTATACTGAATAAACCATCAAGAGTAAAGGGTTTGGAATCCCATGCCGAGCATCAAGTCGTCGCTATCTATCACGTTTTAGTGTGTAAAACATCGGAAGAACCTGTAAAGGGAAGCGGAAATCCGGGTAAGAAAGGGTGTCGTAAGATAGTGCCAGACATATCATAATCTGGACAAAGATGAAACACTGGAGGAAATGGGTATCAGAACGAATAGCGTAGACATCGACGTATAAAGACACCGCGTGAGGCAAAAGATTTAGTGTCCACCCTTCTGGGCCTTCTCTTGCGCTCTGCTGATTCGTGCAGCTTTAACGAGAGGGGACAAATGTGAGAGAGGTGCGCAAGTGTTCATGAAAGGATGCTGCTCGGAGATTAGCCACATTCGTCAAGTAGCGCAAGAAATACGAACCTTCAATAAGTCATGGGCGGACGCTCGTTTTTCAGGATCCACCCTCAGCGCAAAGTGAAGAAAATCCCTGAAGACGGGTGATAGGTTATGTTCGTCCTTGATTTTTGGCGTGCCATTCGTAGCAATCAAGTATAGCGCCCGCAGAGGGGATTCAGTGAGATAAGGAGGCTCGCCTTCTATCATCTCGATGGCCATAATGCCCAAACTCCAGATATCTACCTTGCGGCCATATTCCTTTCTCGTCACTACTTCAGGGGCCATCCAGTACGGGGTGCCGACCATGGTGTTCCGCTTGTTCTGTGAATCGTTTATTTGGGCACAGAAACCAAAATCGGCTATACGCGATCGTCAGAAGGTCGAATGAAGGTCCCATCCACGGGGAATAATACTCACTCAGTTTTATATTGCCGTCTAGTGACAGCAGAATGTTATCCGACTTGATGTCGCGGTGGATGACACCTTTCGAATGAAGATGCTGCAGACCATTGAGTGTCTGGAAACACGGCAAAGTCAGGACAAGAACATAGAGAATCCTAAGTACTCAAGAAGATCGTACCTCTCTGCAAACCGCAGCAATTTGACCTTCGCTCATTATGTTGAAGGTGACCACATCAGTAAGACTGCCACCTTCCATGTATTCCATGACCACCCACAGGTCCAACCCGTGGAGGTAGCTGTCGAGGAAGTTCACAATATTCTTGTGCTTGCTGTCTTTCATCACCAGGATCTCGTTGATGATAAGATCTTTCTTTGGCTGCAAATCTAGGTTCATCTGCTTGATGGCCACACATCTATTTGAGTTGATTTCATATGCGGTGAACACACCACCAGATGCACCCTGACCAATTTTATTCAGGTTGTAATAGAGTTTCGTAGGATCTCCAGGAGTGCAGATAGCAACTAAACGTGCTCTGACATCCATGGCATTACTCTGGCGCGCCCGTTGTCGGGGACGAGCCGCAGGTGCAGCACGCATGTTCTGGGAAGCTTGGGCAAGAGAGGAATCTTCTGGTGATGGGGCATGTAGGGGGGTTGCCGGTTGGGCTATTGGTTGCTGCTCCGGTCGCGGAGACGGTTGCTGACGTTGGCTGCGACTACGTTCAAGCTGTTTGGTGGCAAGAGCTTGTTGAGCTGCAGCCATTGCTTGCTCCTGCTGCTGTTGGTATTGGATGGGACTAACAGACGGCCACGGTGACTGGGAGCCGTTTGTTCTCGAATTTGATCGACTCCGCTGCGCTTCAGATGGCAAGGGCTCGGTTTCTGGAATTGATGGGGTGCTGAACTGCGGTTCGGGAGCCTGTCTGGTGGAGATGGGAGGGTAGGCGTTTGTTGTAGGGGGTTGCGGGGCAGGCCGATTGGGGACTAGGTTTGCTGAAGTTGGAGGCTTTGGGGGAGCACGGTTAGGAACAAGGCCTCCTATAGCTTGGGCTGCGGCAGGGGCGCCACGGGGTATTGGAGGGGGAGCTCGTGGATTCTCAAAACTTCCCTCATGGTTCTGAGGAAATCGAGGACTAGTAGGAGGCGAGGTTCGCTGCGCGCCATGCGTTGTGGATCCCGCCGCCTGAGAGATGGGGCTTGCTGCGGACTGTTGTTGAGGATACGCATGGTCAAATTTGTGCCAAACTTCATCATCTCCTCGGGCGTTTTTCTCATAGAATCTCATAATATCGACCATGGTCTGCGGGTGTTCTTCCTGCTCCTTCTTGGAGATGCCACTTTCCTGCAGTAGGCGCTGCCATTCTTTCGGTAAACCAGTAAACTGGCCTGTCTGGTTATCATAGCCGACATGAGTGACGTGAACTGGGTTCTCGGGCGCAGAAATCTTGATCCCGCGAGGGGAGCCTAACATGCTATTGACAAAGCTAGAAAAGCTGCTCTTCTTGCTCCTGCCGGTCACGGGTGGTCTGACCGCATTGGCCTCGTCGGAGAAACGCTTCGTGTTAACCGGGCGGTCATTGCTGGTCGCACTTGGGAACGCCTCCATACGGGGTTGCAGGGTGGTGAAACTGGCTGACTGTCTTAAGGTCCGTGAATCCGGAGCAGTTTGCGATCGGTAGTAATTCGGGGGTTTCGCGGCAGACTTCTCGGGCTTCTCGTCGAAGAAGCTCCTGTCGGACTCAGCAGCAGTCTCTTCCAACGCACTTAACATACCCCGTGAGTCGAATGGGGGGCCCACTAGTTCATCTGAGCTCTGGTCGTTCAAAGAAAGCCGCCCCGAGTAGGGAGGACGTGATCTGGTAGGATTCTGGCTGCTGTGGAAAAAGCTAGACTCGCTGCCTGCAAGAACCGGGGAAGCGCCCGCGCTGTTCTGGTCGAGGGAGGAAGAGGAAGAGCCGTACGCGTTGGACCTGGTCCGCACGTGTTCTCGACTGCCAGCCGCAGAAGAGCGCGGGTAGACAGGGGCGGACGGGTGTCTCTTTAATGATGTGGTGCTCTGTTGGTTATTGGGGGAGCCGGAACTATAACCAGGCGGGTCCTTATGAAGTTTGCTTGATGTCCGGCGAAATTTCAAGGATGAAAAAGTATCGTGATTCATGGCGCGCGAATTTAGGGGGTGTGGAGGAGAAGGACTGGTCGACCGATTGGAGACAAAGTGACGGGACTCAACCGCTTGATTGGAGGGAAGGGGGAAGCCACCGTGTGAGGCGGTGCGCTCTGGCGGTCCCTTCCAGGCGTTTGGACGACAAGTGGCCGAAGCGGATATGCTGGGGTGATACTGTACAGTAAGATGGACAGTTCCGACAGGTGGACGGTCGGGGATGCAGGAGGAGCCAAATAATCGACGACGCAAGGGAGATAAGTTCGTTTAGTAGTATGAGATTTCCAGAGGTCCAGTCAAGGTTGGGGCGACCGACCGAGACAGAAGCCGGCGGTTAGCACGTGGAGATCCAGTGGACTGATGGCTCACTGAGGTACTGAGCAAATTATTGGAAGCGAGGGGACGGGTCAAGACTCAAGAGGAGTCAGTAGCGTAGTCACCTTGGCCGGGGAAGCAGAATCGCAGGCTACCGGATGGCAAAGGCAAATTGGCGAGTCGTGGAATCTGGAATCACCAACATGCAGAGGACTGCAGATAACCGACAGCTCAGCACACAGATCTGCAGTCCAGGGAAAGGAACATGACACGGGAGAGGGACTGCGGGCTGGGGGGGGGACACAGGGAAGAGGCAGGAATAATAAGTAAGAGTCGTGGACGTGACCCTGAAATCTTGTACAGAAGTTGTAGTAGTAAGAGGAGAACTTTCAGATAATAATCTTCGAAAGGAGAGGAGAATTAATCCTTTACTTCTACTGGAGGCTGGACCGAACGGAGACAAGCGAGTCCAAGACGGCCCAGGATTTGAATCGAGGACGGGGCGAGACTACTGAGAGCCACTTGTCAGAAACGCTGGTTGAACCTTGGGTTTAATTGTTTTCCCAGCGTTCCATGGATGATGCTCGGTTGCTGCTTTGTTTTATTATGGAGAGCTTACTAGGTAGGTAGAGTCGCGATGCTACCTTACGGGGGTGGGTACAGGATGGACATCTTCCACAGTACATACTCAGATAATGTCGGTAGCAGGAGTACCACCAGGCAGATCGAGCCTTTACAGGCTTCCTTGTCCTTCTGCTGGCTATACGTCACTGGCGCTGTCTCGCCCAAACAGATTGAGTCTGGGCTCTTGAGATAATAGTTAGGCCTCTCACATCCGAATGCTCAAATCCCGCAATCAGCATTGTTTGGGAGCGCCTTTGTGTATCCACTACCATTGTGAGGCTTTGTTGCTAAGCCCTAGGTAACAATCAGAAATGAGGATCCAATAAATCCTTAATTCGGAGCTCTATGATAGGGTTGAACCCGTTGAGGATGCTGTTTTGTAGCCTTCAAATAATAATAATAAATTTGAAGCTATACTAAGTCCATTCTAGGCAAGCGGGGCTTGGGGCCTGCGGGCGGTGTCCGCTCCTCAAAATTATTAAACCCAAGCGTTTGGCGTACGTACTCGACATTTTAAGGATCGAGGTATCTACCTTATTCCACGTCATCGTTCGATAGCTACCAGTAGCATTCGGGAAGCTATCTCTTGGAGGCTCATGTTAGAGCACATAAGAAGCTGCCACATCACAGGGGCTGGCTTGCAGAGTTATAATAATGCCCTGAACGGAACCCGACTGCAATATTTGCGCTTATATTGCTTGCAATCCGTGACAATATTTATTCCAAACTCCATGTTACAGTGCAAATTCGTGACGTGTTCCAATGGATCATACTACGAGGTAGGCAGGGTATATATAAGTCAGTTATTATTAACGACGTCCTGTATGGCTCTGCAGGAACAGCTCTTAGAATTTGGCGCCAGTTAGCTCCCACCTACTGATATAGGTACCATAAGCCCTGTCCCAGGTCTGGCACACAATGTGACCATGGAAAGTCAATCGGGAATAGCCTTCCATAACTACGTAGGTACACGTCTTCCAAGCATTTAGGAGAACGCCAGATCTGCCTTGTCTCGAGTTGCTTGACCCTGAGCGCTCTCGCCAGAATCATGGAACCTTCAAAGCTTTGCTGGTACAATCCTTCAGGATCAAGACCATCTACTATAGGGTCCAGGCTTAGATATCTAAGACACAAGTCGCCACGTGCTAGAAGATGGTCTCCAGGACTGGGAGAATCCAGGTACTCAATAAATGGAGCGCTACAGCAGCCTCTATGCGGCTTCTTCTGTTATATAATCTCCTTGCGTATCTCTCTCTTCTCAGGTTTTGGAAGGCTTCGACACGTACCCAGATACTGCAGACCATGCTAATTCTGAATGGTGCTTTTCTATCGGCAGGGGTCCTGACCTTGGACAAGGTTTCATTTCTCAAAGAGTTGAAAGGCTCAGAGAGTATGGAGGAGACCGTTAGAAACCAAGTTATCTATTCCAGATACATAGATTGCTTTAGGTGAATCTGGTGTTTTCCAGAGTTCGAGGACTTTCACAGAACAATGAGTAGTTAATGGCTTATAGGTATAATAAGTATTGTGGAAGTAAACTGCTGAAACATCCATAGATATATATTTATGTGGAGCAAATGCTTCGTACAGGCGGTCACAAAACTGAGCTTGTAGCCAAACTCTATATGATAAGAAGTAGTACACCGATCACCATGAATTTCAGACTTCTACTGTCATTAAGGTAATTGCTTCAATGTCGTACTCGTAGATAGTCTAATCCCCTGTTGCCGTCCATTGTCGGAGCTGCGTTGAAGCCAAGCGAGCTGAATAATGAATGGGTCCAGGTAGCTCGGGAAGTGAAATGGCTCAGCCACAGGCGGAAATATCACTGGCTCCAGTTAATAATAATAATAATAATAATAATAAAGCTGAAAAGTATCTACAATAATCCGTGGGCTCTCGGAGATATTTTGTTATGGTATAAGAAACGTGAGATCGACAAATCTACTGAGCGGAAGATAACAATAATGGGACTCCACTGATTCACCCTCCAGGAGCCATGACCGGAGCGTAAAAACACTTCCCCGATAGTATAAACGATCACGAGCAAAACCACATCTCTTGGGTACTATCGTAGCACTAGGGTAAAGGAATATTAAAATGTCTCCTTGGGACGAGAGCGAACGCCGCCCAAATAATGAGATCAGGTTCAAGCACACTAGGTAGATCAATCCCCAGAGTACCCAATCATTACCTATAGCAATGGGATGAGCACAGTGGCCTCGAGGTCGCTGCCAGGTCAGTCGCCGAACATTTCAGGCTTCCAAGTTAACAGCACAAAACAACCAACCCCAAAGAAACGAGCGAATCAAGTGACACTGGAACTTGATGTGGCAAGTGTTTTCTTCTATGCGTGGTAGATGCTAGTTCTCCCGTTGATTAGCAGTACTTTGCTAAATCAACTGTGTCCTTCCGCCCTCGACGGAGAGAGCCGCAACCCTCGATAGGTAAACTACTACTCGACAGGGCAGCTGCATAATTAGACGCAAGGCCGAGAAAACAACCTAAACAGAGATTAGAACGAGGCCGTGGACGACCCGGGAGCTGTATGGTTATTTAGACAGACTGGGAAGATTCTGTTGAGGGACGGAAACTGAGAAAAGCCCTTGAGGCTCCATTCAGGCCGGTGCGTCTCGGCTCCGCTGCCAGTCCAATGGCACAGACAACGATTCCCCGGTCTTCCCACTCCGACCATTCAGGCTTTCTGTCCTCACCTGCTCCTCCGACCTCCCATCATCATCGCCCTCACCCTCACCCTCCAGCTGTCAATCAATTGACATCCTCTTCACCTTTCCCCCACCTTGCTCCTTCTCCCTCTTCCCTCCTCTTTCTTCTCTCTCAGTCTCCAATCTCCCTCCATTAACCGACCCTCTGCGTACTCTTTTAATGCAGTGTCTCTGTTTTTCTTCTTTTAGCCGGTGCAATTAGCTGTCCATCCTTCCGTTCTCTTGTTGATATCGAGGACCATTTTTGCATTCCTATAACCTGGATTGACATTCACAGGGTTAATTATACCTTTGTGGATCATTCATTGCTTCTATTCATAAGGCTATCTATCCTTCAGATTCCAAGTTTACAACTTCTCCGGTATGTCCGATACTGAGATGATACTGCTAAGAATTCCGATCTGATTTATCTTCTTTCTCAACAAGTAGTGTCCCACAGACAGTCTGCCTTTCCCTCCCTTCTATAGTGATCTCGGACGTTTCAGAATACCGCACAACCGTCCCGTCGCCATGTCCGAAGCCATTGTGAACGGTGGAATCAAGTCTCGTGCGGCTATGCTGGAAGAGCAACATGCCCGCGATGAGGCGCACAAGGTGACCGTGGAGGATGCTGTGGATGAAGAAGATCTCCTGCATCCGCCGGCCTCGTCTTCGCTGGTCAGCGGCTCTACCTCTGTTGCACCTTCGCAAGCGCCGACACCACCAGCAGCCAATGCACCAGTGAACCCACCAAAGGCTGCCTCGGCAAAACCTCCGACCTTGGATGTGCAGTCAGAGGAACTGTTCCCTGCTCTGGGCAGCGGCCCCAGGCCGAAGGCGCCTGCTGCCTCCGCCTGGGGCGCGAAAGGCTCTTCCGCAGCGGCAGCCCCTGCCAATGGGGTGCCTAGCGGTGCGTCACCAGGTAAATTCATTCCAAAGTCACCACCTGGGACATTTGCGATAAATCTTATCTGGCAAAGAAGGCTAACTTGCATCCGCTAGCAGACGTTCCTAGGATCATGGCCTTGCCAGGAAAGCACATGGAACAACTTAGACTCGCTCCTTCTCAGATGCTTCAGCGGGGCCAGTTGAAGAAACCGCTTAGGGACATTTTGCGTGACATCTCGAAGCGATCCAAGGCCAATGTTGATATGCGAGGCGGGCCTGGCGGGTCCATCATTTTTGAGGGTAGGGGCTCAGTGGATGCAGTCCGTCAAGCTCTCAAACAGGTGGCCCAGCAAGTCGGCTCCAAGGTATGCCTGGAATTGACAGTGTTTAGGGCTTATTTCAACTAATTCGATCTAGCAATCAGTTCGTGTCCCGATCCCTACCTCGGCCCGTCCTCATATTATTGGTCGTCAAGGGACTGTCGTCCAAGACATTCAGCAGCGCACGGGTGCGCGTATACAAGTTCCGCGTGCGGAGGATCGTTCTGGGGACGAGGATGAGGACAATGACACAATTGATGTTCTTATTGAAGGCGACGCTGTCGCCGCGGAAATGGCGCGTCGAGAGATCGAGGCTATCGTCAAGGAGCGGGCATCCAATATGAACCTGCGTCTTCGGACAATTCCACCGGAGTTCTTTCCCTTCATCGCTGGTCCCCACAATGCAAACCTAAGAGACCTTGAGGAGCGCACCAAGGTCCAGATCAACGTCCCTCGTTATGATACATGGCAAAGTCAGCCTCCTCCCCCAGAAGCTGAGCCTGGCCACGTTCAATTCGTACCAGTCCCGGATAGACATATCACTATTTCCGGAGAGCGCATCGCTACACAAGAGGCCCGTGCTGAGATCGAGAAGCTTGCGGCCGATCTTCAGCGTCAATTGACACTTCGTCAACTCGCGATCAACCGGGGCCAGCACCAGTTCATCCTTGGTGATAATGCCAACGCATTGCATGAATTCCTACAAGAAACAGGATGCGCTATAGTTCTCCCCCCTTCGTCCGATGAGACTGAATTCCTGACTGTCACGGGTCCGTTGCAGCGTATTGAAGATGGTATTAACCGTGCAATGGAACTGGCCACTAGTATGCAGATGGCCAGCATCGACCTTTCCCGCCAACACCCTAACGCCCCTCTTGGGCCCCATGCTCACGCACGCGCTCTTACTCGCTATCTCAGCCAGCGTCAGGTCATCAAGGAACTCGAAAACATGTACGACGCTCGGATCGCTCTCACACCATCTACGGATGGACCGGTCACTTGGGAAGTATACTCGAGGGATGGCAAGAACACAATTCGGGCACGCTCCGATATTTTGAACCTCGTCCAAGCTCACCCTCCGGCGAGGGTCCGCCACCTTAACATCGACCCATATTTCCACCCCTACTTGCGTTCCCGTAGCATTCCACAGCTGCGGTCTGACTATGGTATCCATGTCCTTGTCCCCGAGGACGTCGACTCACACGATGTTGTCCTTGTCTATGAAGGGCCATCTGCAGCCTCCACTCGATTGGAGATCCCTCGCCAGCGACCGTCATCACCCGAACTGGCCGCTTTTGAGAAAGCCCTCCAGGAAGCGCAGGACTACCTCCTGAAGGCTCTGGGCAGTCAAGATGATATTATTACCAAGACTGTATCCATCCCGAGCAAGTACCAAGAAAAGGCCCGGAAATTCATCGCTCGTGAGCAAGAGGCGAAAGGCGAAGATCAGATACCCGTTCGTGCTCTTATTGGAGGCGGCCCGGACCGTAACGGTGGAACTACACCTAAAATCGACGTCTCATTGCGCGGTCCTTCGACTCTTGTGGATGAACTTGTAACGAAGCTTGAGGACTTTGTCGCCGAGCAGGAGAAAGATGACCGAGAGAGGGGTTATACCACCTCTTTCGACTTCCCCCAGAAATTTGCCAACTTCCTCATTGGGAAGAGAGGCGAGAATATCAACAAGCTTCGCGATGAATTCGACGTTGATATCAAGGTGGAGAACGGCAAGGTGGAGGTTAAAGGACCCAAGGCTAAGGCGGATGCTGCTAAGGCCAGAATTATCAACCTTGGAAAGAAACTGGAAGATGAGACGACTCATGTCCTTAAAGTTCCCGCTCAGTATCACCGTGAGTTGATTGGGCAGAAAGGTAGCCAGGTCAATCGGCTACAGGATCGGTACTCCGTTCGCGTCCAGTTTCCCCGGGCGTTGGCTGTCAGCGACGACCAGTCTGTCGCTGACACTTCTAGCGAGGCGGGTAGTGTTCGACCTCAGCGTTTCCAGCAAGCTCAGGATGAGGTGATCGTGAAGGGTCCTAGCAAGGGAGCGGATGCTGCGCGCGACGAAATCCTTAGTTTGTTGCAATGGGCCATTGACCACTCTCATACCGCCACAGTGTCTGTTGCCCAGAGCCAGATTCCTTCATTGATCGGCCAGCGCGGCCGCGAAATGGATAAACTCCGAGCTGATACTGGTGCCCAAATCGACGTGCCAGGGGCGAACGATGCCCCAGACGCCTCTGGGCGAGTGGAGATCAAGATTAAAGGCACCAAGAAGCAAGTTGAGGAGGCGAAGAAGGTCCTTCAGGCACGCTCAAACGAGTTCGATGCCACGGTCACCAAGTCAATTGATGTTGACAAGAAACACCACAAATCATTGATTGGTGGTGGCGGTAAGCGTCTTACCTGCGCTATGTCCCAGACTGTGCGATGCTAACTATTCGTAGGTGCGAATATTCGTAAGATTGTTGCCGAGGCTGGTGGCCCTACTGATTCAAGTGCATCGCGACTCGTCAGGTTCCCTCGTCCCGAAAGCAATGACTCTACGATCAAGCTCGAGGGCCACGTTGACGTTGTCAACAAAATCATCTCTGCTATTGAGGACTTCGTGAAAGAGCGTGAGGACCAGGTCGTTGTAAACCTTGAGATACCCCAAGCGCAGCATCGTCTTTTGATTGGGCGCGGCGGCGATACCCGACGAGGCATTGAGTCCAAGTTCCATATCACGCTGGATATTCCCAGACAAGGTTCTGGACGCTCCGATGTCAAGCTCAAGGGAGCCAGTAATGCTGTTGCGCAGGCGAAAGAAGAGATTTTGTCTATGCTTGAAGGCCAGCAAGGTGTGAGCGTCGATGTTCCAACACACCTACACCACGCTATTGCCGACAATGGGTCCTTCTTCCGTCGCCTTCGCAATGACTACCAAGTCACTGTGGATCATGCTGGCCAGCAGGTGCCGCCCAAGCCGACTCAGGAAGACTCGCGTGGCACGGTCAACGGATCGTCGTCGCTTCCGTTGATCACCGATGAGCCTAGCGACACTGTGGAGGCTCACTCTTGGAAGGTCGTTGAGAACAGCCCTGTGGCCAGCGACCCCAGCCAACCCGCGACGATCCCGTGGGTTCTGACCGGATCTGCAGACAATGTTACTAAGGCTAAGGCGGCCCTGGAGAAGGCGATCACAGCGGCCTCCCAGCAGTCCGCAACCGGCTACCTCATACTTCCTGACCCGAAGACATACCGCTTCGTTGTCGGTCAAGGTGGCAGTCAAATCAACTCGATCCGCAAACAAACCGGTTGCCGAATTAATGTGCCCAAGGACCAGGCCAAGGGCGAGGCAATCGAAATCAAGGGCAACAAGGACAACCTCGACAAGGCTAGAGATTTGATCTTGGAGGCTGTTCGTGCTGGCTTGAACGGCAGCTCCAGGTAATCTCCCAGAAAGGAAGGCGCAGGGATGAAAGTTTCCTTGGACATATGAAGATATATTTGTTTCTATTACTCTTTCTTTTTCTATACTTGTATTGCTTCATTCTCCATGGCCTCATCAAAAGAATGTGTTTTCTTCCTAGCGTGGGGTCGATTTTGCCTCGTCTTGTATATCCTCTATGCATCGTTGGAGACTTAGACAATCGACAGACCTCTCTCAAACATCACCTGTACTCACTGCACCTGTTCAATCATAGTTAGCAACTCGTCATGCCTCTCGGACGCTTCTTCACATGGACTTCTCCACACATTATCGCTACCTAATATCCGTATGCTGACCCCAAATGGTCATGAGACCCAGCCCGAAAGTCCCGTTGATATAGACTACACGTATCTTCTTCTTTCCATGGAACTTTCGATGTAGCATTCCGTCGGGATAAGCCGGCGTGTGGAGTTTTACGTGGTTTGAGAAACTGAAGCGGATGGAAAGGAACGAATCACATGCTGAAGTCGGACTTCTCGGCTTTTCCAGTCTTTTACTCAACCTCAAGTGTTCTCTGTATCGGAGGTTGTAACAAGGTTGTAACAGGACACGAAAGCTAATCTAAGTGGGAATCTTCACATTCGCAGATTCAACTCCCTGGTAGGTGATGTTGTTCTTTATAAGAGGTAGATGGGGAAGGATAGGAAAGGGAGGTAGGTATCACCTAACACGCCAGATGCTAGAGCCAACATCCATTCCAATAAGTCATTCAAGCAAGCAACTCAAAAGAGACGAGAGAGAAAATAGCGCATTACATAGAGGAATAATGAAGGCAGAGCTGGTATGGTCTCGAAAAAAAAAAACAGGATCTTCGTAGTATCATTTCTCTTGCACTCTTTTCTTTGGGACTTTTGCTTTCGTTTTCGTAGAATATTTCTTTCCCGCCCGGCTCGGTCGTGCCAACATCTTGTCGTCTAGTGTGTCTCAGCAGCGGAGGCCTGGAGGTACTGGTAGGCGGCGTAGGCGGCGGCACCACCGATCAGGAGAACGGCGTACAGTCCGACACCGAATCCGGTGCTGGAGCTGGAGCTGGAGGAGGCGCCAGAGGGCTGGGCATGGGCTTTGGGGACAGGGTCGCCGGGCTAATATAAGAACGGGATTAGAACAAGTTCAGGCCCCTCCGCTTTCTAGATTGAATTTGTGCAACTGGAAATGGAATGGAATAGAAAAGGAAAGGAGAGGAGAGGAGAGGAGAGGGCGTAGCGTACCATGCGCTTCAGGTTTCCGACTAGAAGACCCTGAAGAACCTCACGGGCCTCATCACTGTGTCCGACGTCCTCAAAGGCTTCTGTGGCGTCTTGACCGGCAACGTCGAGAAGGACTTCCTCACCACCACTGCGGGGAGACATTAGTTCAATTTAGCGATGGAGGGACGTCTGGTAGGATCGTAGGACAGGCAGGCAGTGGGGTGGGGAAAACGCACGGGTGCTCATCAACGAAAGAGGAGCAGTCGTAGACCTTATCATGGACAACCATGTAGAGGTCTTTCTTGGTGTTGTGTTCAGCAACCTCCTTGAAGGTGAATTCCTTGTTGGCAGCCATGGTGGGTGATGATTGGGGGTTTGGGTAGCTAAAGAATGACAGAAAAGGCGATTAGTTACGATTTGACTTCTGAGTAGTGAACAGGGATCCAAATGGCCACGTTGAACAAGCCGGGGTGTTTGCGGCTGGTTTGCTTTTCATGAGAGGAAAAGGGGGTTGCGAGGGGGAGAAAGGCAAGGACTTACAGGAAGTTGTCGACGAAGAGTGAGGACGGGAGGGAAAAAGAAAGACAGCAAGCAAGCAAGTCAAGCAAACGCGACAAGCGAAGAAAGAGACAGAACAAGAAAGTGGTTGATCGAGGTGGAGGAGGGAAAGAGGAAGAGGAGGAGAATGGAAGCGGATCGCCGTTCCTGAAGGTGATTGTCAAATCTTATCCGACCGATTCTCCGCCTTTTGTTTGCTGTATACAAATCAATCCTGAACAGAGTGCCGTGGCTTCTATCCGGGGGGTTGATCGGGAGTCGGGACACGGGATACTTTGTCTGCTTGCTAGTACACTACTCTACAGAGTAGTAGTGGACATTATTATCATTCCATTATCATTCAGGTACCATTATTATTATTGTTATTATCCTGTCTCTGTATTATTCGGACTTCGGACTGTTGAATGACTCCAGTTGGCCTGATAGGGGCATCGACGAATCGGAGTCCTCTTATTATTTTCGCCTTGGTCAACCTCCTCCAGACACCGGAGTCCAGACTGTGTCCGTGTCAGTGTCAGTACTACCTTAGGGACTGTCCCACGGGCATTCATTATTATTATTCTTCTTCTATTTTGTGGACTACACTGTTGGACGACGGTACGGAGTATATATGTCTATATCTACTCCGTACCTATCTCTCTGTTAATGTTCAGGATGGAACATCTGGAACTTCTCCTCTAGTCGGTACCACAACCTTACTCTTGGGCCCACGAATGGATTTTCTTTCCATTCTTGTAGCATCTTTCCCACGGAATCTCCCCCGCACCCCTTATTATTGCTACTATTATTATGATTATTACTTTATTATTGTCCCGACTCCAAATTCACTGCAAGTCTCCCATGTCCAGGACTCATGCAAACTACTGCAAGAAATTCCGCCTTCCGTTCCGACCATGACCAAAATTATATCAATACGTAAATGGGTGATTGCTCGATAACCGTACCAACCGTACCCAACCGTACCCAACCTCGGGGTCGGGTAGTGCCTTCGGGATAAGCAGCCCGACCTATGCTAGTCCAGAGAACCTGGAAAGTTTGAACACCCATTATTCAACACAAAACCTACATCAATCTTATTACACGGGGATCTGGATATCGTGCTAAACGTATGAATAACAAAGCAAAGACACAAAGACAATCAGCCTCCACTCCAAAAATGACCCGTATGATGAACATATTCCC
Organism: Aspergillus egyptiacus; assembly: GCA_025688805.1. Taxonomy (NCBI): domain Eukaryota; kingdom Fungi; phylum Ascomycota; class Eurotiomycetes; order Eurotiales; family Aspergillaceae; genus Aspergillus; species Aspergillus egyptiacus. The sequence continues at coordinate 45,474 of MU628416.1, forward strand.
ACCTTGACGCCCTTGCTTGCTTGATGACACGAACAGTAAAACAGGTAGAAAACAGGGGAAAAAAAAGAGAAAGAAAATTAAGTAGGCAAAAACAACTGTACTCTTAACCGGAACTGGCCACTTCTCGACTCTCCCACATGCGCCGGATCATCATGTCAGCTTCACTGGGCAAAAATGACGCTCCAGAATGACTCTCCTCGGTCCCGTGACCGCCATGAGCGGCCTCGTCGGACGTGGACAAGAGCCGATGGGACGGGTGCGGGGGCTCCTCGGGGTCCTGAATATATGCCTGAACTAAGCTCTGCGCATCGGAATGTTTCCTCCCTATTAGTTGTTTGGGCTCGGCGTTGTCACTTTGAACGCTGTCGCGGCCGACCTGGTTATTTGCTTCCCGTTGTAACAATACCAGGGCGGGCGCTGACTTGACAGGTTGGCCAAGCCCACTTTGCGGTTCTTGGCCTGCTCTCGCAAATTTAGCGTCTTTAAGAACAGCTCTTAGCCTGCTAAAGCTGTCGCTGGTAGGAGACTGGAAGCGCCGCACAACTGTGAGCTCCTGGGCGGTCTTCTCATACGCCTTGCGGATATGTTTGGCCTCGCTCTGATGCAATGCCCCGCCACTTCTGGAGGCTCCATTGACATGTGCCCTTGCTGCGTCATACTGCCCCGGACCGCTGCGGACTGTGCCATTAATGTACACCGGATCCAGCGCTGACGGAGACACACTCGCGGAAGCACCATGGGAATCAGGAGGGGAAGTGGTGTTGAGTGCCGCCGTGCGCTGCAACCACAGCTTTTGCTGAGTACGAGAGTGAGGCTCTGCCCCGGGCTGTCGGGAAGAAGGTGAAGCTCGTGTCTTTTTCGAGGTCGTACCCTTAGGCGATGGCGGAGTTTGCGGGTGGTAGTGGGGAAGAAACGAGGACGGGGTGTTGGGATCCGAATCGGTGCGAGATGTTGCGACTTTATTTTCATCAATGAATCTTGATACACCACCTTCAATAGAGGAAGACGTTGCATGCGCTTGTGTTGTCGGAGTGCTCGCTTGTGCGACACTAGCCGAGGATTGGGGCCGTCGCAGGCCATCCTGTCCGGCTGCTAAATTCGTTAAAGATGTGTTTCTCGACGCTGCATTAATCAGGGCAGGTGCGGCGGTGGCTGAGATAGAAGACATCGCGGGGGGCGCCTTGGCTGAGTGAGACGGGCTTAAAAGACGCGATGCGATGTCACCCTGTTCGAGTGGCTGTTTAGCGTCCTCTTGCGGATGCTCTTCCGTGTCCGAGGTCTTCTGCGGCAGAGGCTTCTTTTCTTCGTAGTCACCCTCCGACGAGTGGTCGTCGTCGTCGTCGTCGTCGTCGTCGTCGTGAAAGCTCCGGCTTGTAGATTCTGGAAGGCTAGTGGCTCGCGGAAACTGGGGGTAAGGCCGCTTCACGAATGTAAGAGGGTCGACAAGCACCGCTGGATTCTCGTCGCCGTCTCTGGACTGCGCAACAGAACTCCGTCTAGTGCTCTCAGGTGACTGAGTCGTATCCTCCCACTCACCCTCATCCGTCGAGTCCGCCAGCTCAAATCCGACAGTTTTCTTCTTTCCCCCGCTGCTATGTGGACGGTCGGTCACTAGAGCTTTCTTCGGCAGGACGGAAGAACTATTTCGTCGCAAGGCGGGGCTCGAGTAGTTCTTCTTTACAGAGGCATTAGTTTTGTGAATGCCTGCATCAGGATCTCCATCCCAACGAACGTGGTTGCGGGGCGGACTCGCAGCGGGTGTCACTGGAGCGGACTTCTTGCGTTGATGGAACCGTGACTCAGGCCCACCAATGTGCTGGGCGGAAATGTGCCTTTGTAATTTAGCCAAATTCTTCCCAAACGACGGATTCCGATGGTGAGCGCGATGGCCAACGCCAACATGCGCTCGGTGAGCCCGATGTCCTGAAGGCTTATGAGGGTGGGAGGTATGCGATGTGTGCGAGGTGTGCGAACGGGAGAGCTCATCGTTGTTGGAGGTCGAGCCGGCGCGCGTGACGACGGCGTGTGAGGAGATAGCACGGCGGCCCAGAGCCGGGCGCTTAACAGGGGAGGGGTTGTTGGAAGTGGTCGGCATGGCGGTAACAGCCAGCGAAAGGTCCGAATCGGGCGACAAGCAGCTACCGGCAGCAAATCAGTATCATTGATTGGAGACTAGGCAACTCCTGCAATCACCGATCCACTGCAGCAATCCTATCAGTGCCACAACAGTAGCACTTATGCGGAAGGGCAGGAAGAAAAGGAAAAGAAAAGAAAAGCAATTGTCGAAAGGTGATCAGTCGTGTTGAGCTTGCAGGTCCTTGACAAGCGCCGAGAAAGGCAATTGGTGGAATATGACGAGGGAAGAACAGGGGTGCGTTGAGGGAACGGCACCTGATGGGCGATGAGGCGAAGGAGAAAAACGAGGGGAACTATAATACAAGAGGAGACGATTGGCTGTTCAACGGGAAGCGACGAAGTGGGAGAAGAATTCTTGAGTTGAGTTGAGGCAACGATGAAGGAGAGATTCCCACGAGAAAGAAGCGGAAGATGGAGAATAGCGGGCTGGCTGGAAGTGGTACGCGTTATTACTCCCGCCGTTTCCATCCAGCTTTTTATCTCCGCAATCTAGACTTAGTCTGTGGACTCTCACCACTACTCATCTTAGAAATGTCCTCTTTTGCCACCGTTCTACTACTATTTTCAGCTCCGATCGTCAGAGGCAGTCTTGTCATTGCCTACTCTCATGAACGAATACACATATCCATCTGGTATCATATTGTAGCATACAAATTGTTATAAAACCCCAACACAAAACTCCAGAAAGCGAAGGAACAAATACTACAGCTCAATGAGGCTCTCCTCTACGACCGGCCGAGGCGGCGCTGGTTGCTGATAATGCGTCGGGGGAGGCGCGCTGATAGGGGAGACATCACCGCCCTGAGGAGGCTGATAGCCAATGGTTCCCTGAGTAAATCCTGGACGACCTCCTCCTTGCTGAGCTTGTTGCTGTTGCAGCGGGAGATAGTACGACTGGTCTGGCGCCTCTGCCGACTGCGGTTGGATAGTCGACTGGCCACTGGGCTGTGATGGCCAGGACTCTGCAGGTTGCGCATACCCTGTAGAGGGACGATGGTCTACGGGCTGGATTTGTTCCGCAGGATTTGGCGGAAGTCCTGTCGTCTGGTAGTATGAATCACGTCTCGTCACTGGCGATGGCTGATAGGGCGACTCAGTCTCTCCTGGTCTCGAGTGATGATACTGGTTTTCGGGCTCCTGGGGCGTTGACGAGGTGTAGAATTGTGATGGCGCTCCAGACCCAGGGTAAGCCGTGTTACTGGTAACTGCGCCGTTGATTGTTGTCTGTGGCGAAGCTATCGGACGGGGATTCTGGCTCCAGTGCAAACTTGGCGACATAGTTTGCGCGGGTTGCGGGAGCATCGGAGGACTCAACGCACCACTCTCTCGCTCAGGTGGTACATGAGAATAAGCTGCGCGGCTAGTTGCCCGTTGGTCAACGCCCCCATTCCCATAATAAAAATTTTCGGCGCCGGGCTTCGGACCGATTGCGTCTGGAGGTATTGAGGGATACATATTTGGGTATTGAGTACCTCCTGGGACCGGCCCGTACCCCAAGTTGTGTTGAGAATAGGCACTAGATAGCCTTTCTTCTAGCATGCGATCGTAATAGCGTACAACCGTGGAAAGTTTGGCATGTAAGTCTAATAATGTATCTGGAATGGATTACCATGTCAGCGACAAAGACCTCCGGAGAAAGTGCCGTCATCTTACCATGCTTGCTCATGGTTTCACCATAGCTGCGTGCCAACTTTGGCCGAAGCGCTCCAATGCTCTCGTACAATTCCTGAATCTGAGGCTCACGAAGGATAGTCCCTGGCGGCTGGTGTTGCAAGCGATCAACGAGGGTGGAGAAGAGATGAATGTTCTCTACCTCAACAGGACTCAGCTCATACGGGCTTTTTGGCAAAGGTGCCGAGACAGGTGCTTGATGGGAAGATGGATCAGGCGCAGCAGTATTCTTCAATGTCGCAGCGTGTTTCTGCTTGTGTTCTTCCATGTCACGAAGGGACGCCTCTATGGCAGCCTTTAGATCCGCATCCTCTTCTTCCTCAGTACTGGTCCGGGCGACTGATTTTGCAGGTTCTTGTGTAGCACTAGGCTGCGGAACATAACCGCTTGATGACCCCCTTTGAGCCTCTTCTAAACTCATCTGCAAAGCCCGGCGCAAATCCTCATCGAAACCTGCTTCCGCCCTTGCCCCACGGGGTTCCATCACGCTAGATTTTGTAATCGAATTATTCTTGAAAGCAAATCGGTCCGCCGCGGCACCTTGGGTGAATTGTTTCGAGGTTAGCTTGGTGTAGCATCCATCATCTACACGGACAGGCTGTAAAATCCCAAGATGAGGTAATGGAAGGGTCTTGCTGGAACATTGCGCATCGAAGACGTTTCCGCAATTCCTGCAGTGGTGTTTGCGGTTCATAAAACTGAATGGTGTCCGACAGCGCATACACACGTCGGAGTCGATCCATTCCGGGGGCTGTGAAGAGACCAATGTTAGGGTTACAACCGAAAGATGAATGGTACATGTGAACCTACCGCGCTGCTTTCAAGCATACTCCCGCTGATGGCTGTTTTCGGGGGAAAATGGAAGCCTTCGTTCTGTAATTTTCGGTATGCCTCTCCCAAGTAACTGAGATCCATGCGCCCTTGAGCTGCCATAGCCCAGTCCTGTATTAACTCCAGCATCGTATCCCTCACATTAGGATTCAGGGGGACCCCCTCAGCCTTAAGGAGTGAGACAAGGTTATCCATAAACTCCCTCGAAGCGATCTCCGCCAGGAAATGAGTTCCACCATTCTTGACGCATGTATCTGTGAGCTATAGTATAGATAGTCATCCAATTAGAGCAATTCTTAGGAGAAGATGAGAATGGTGGTGCCAACCTTGAGGGTTGCGATCTGTATGTTTGGGTTTCTGTTCTCTAGCCGTCGCTTCAAGCATCGCATGGCGTCTTTCGGCTGTACACTTTTCGATCGAATAAGGTCAGATATTTCAAGGTTAAGAGTGATATCCTCGAGAGAAGACGCGGTGGCACGCTCGACTTGCTCCTCGAGCGGCGAGGCCGAAGAGAACCAACCCGCCATGATAGATGCGGGGGGAGTTAAGACGGAAACAGCGAAGGCAATATCAGCCTTGTAATGAATATGAAAGACACGGGGGGAGAAAGAGGACAATAAGAAAGGAAGATTCAAGCAAAATATAATAGAGATATCAAGTATAAAGAGGAGGTCGATGACCGTAAACAGGCATGCTACTACCGAGCTTCAAGGTTGCCCCCGGCCTCAAGCTTGGAGTATCTTGGTGATGCCGCCCCAATTGGCCTGGATGCCTAACACTGGCTTACTCAGCTCATGTGCTGAGGTGTGTGGCGTCATAGGCTATGGCGGTGAGGGACCAGGGTCTCTGGTACCATCCACAGTAAAATCAGGAACAGAAAGCGGTATGTTTACTAATGAACCTTGACATTACTGTAGAGCATAACTGCATAAGATATGCACATAAATCTACCCCAGAATCATCCCGCAAATCTGCCAAAGAGCGCATGAATTACCTTAAGGATGCATTGATTTGCCTGTTGCAACAGCGCTCCTGCACTTTGTATCTCTCTTTCCTTCAATTCTCACATGAAATATTTCGCTCGCTTTGTCTAATCAGTCTTTCTCTGTTGAGTTTCGGTTCACTGGTGCCTGCCTGTCTAACAACCGCCACCATCACCACAAGTCCCACCGAGTCCGCGTATTCCTCCGCCTTCTCCTACCTACCGTCCCCCGGCTTCAATGAATCCTCGCTTCTAGTCAGTCTATAATGGCCCCAGATGCAGCGGCTCTTCCTTCGCCGCCCACGTTTGTGCCGGGGGATAGTCTCGACCGCCGTAGCATAGGTGGCACGGTTTCGAGTCTCAGGCAGATTGACGGGATCGGGGGCCATCACGGCGGTCCGTCGCCGCGCTTTCCCAATATAAAGGATCTTCAGGATGAAGCATCCGCCCTAGACGTGGACGAATCTACACCGGTATGTAGCTTGGGGTTTATGCTTAATGCTGAAATGCGCTTTTCGCTGACTTGATTTGGGCAGCTCACTGATTTGTTGACTACGGCGCAAGACGCCATTGCTAAATTCAGAGGATTTTCAGATAACGATCAACTGGATAAAGCCTATGTGCAATACGTCCGCGCCTCCGAAATCACTATAAATCTCATTCCACGCCATCCAGAATATCGGACCGCTGCTAGCCAAATTCCTGGTTGGCACAGGCAATTTGCAGACCTTATGATGGTGAGTTTGTGTTCTGGCCAAATCCTTCGTCATCGATCGCGCAGAACGTTTCCAATGAAGGTGGCTAATCCTGACTCTTCATCAGGCCGTAAGAACCAAGCAAGGCACGGTGGATACAATTAAGCAACAGATAGTTGAGAATAATCGCGTGACTCAGGTGCAGCCAACCGGCCGGTTTTCACTTCCTGCTCGGGGACTGTCATCGCAGGCACTACCTGCAGGAACATATCTACCTACGAGCTCCCGGGGTCGCCAGAATTATGAAGAGGAGATATCGACGCGGATGCCTAGTCCTTCGAAGTTCCAAGCGGTCGACCCGCAAGCTCAACCAAACAGATATTCAGCGCCACCAGACGCGCTTGCCCAGCGGCTTGCTAGACTCAAGACAACGTCGCCTTCTTTAAATGGTGACAATGGAACTTCCACTGGGTCGAGGCACAATGGCCAAGAATATGCCGAGAACCAGTCTCCTAGACCGGCTTCTTATATCTCTCATGGGCCAACACATGGGTCAACTTTGAGTTCTCCCGCTCGTCGGCCTTTAGGACCCCGCAGTATGGGGTCGACCCAAGGCGGGCCTTCTGTACCCCCCAAAATACCTATCGACACATCGCTCCCGCGTGCGCCTGACCCGGCTTATAGCCCTATATTTACTGTACCTTCCCAACCTCCTTCAAACCCGCCGAGAACTTCGACGGAGAGCTTTCGCCCGATGCACCCGAGATACTCCCAGATTGCCAATTCCTCTAGTGGCCGCGAGAGCCCTAATGGCATTGATGATAATCCCTATAGGTCCCGAACTCCAAACGGTGTCCATTCTGTGAAGATTCCCAGTAATAGCACTGCGGACTTACCACATAGCTCCACTGTCAGTTCACAGGACTTGTGGGAGCATCTCCGGCGATATAACGTTCTACTCATTGATGTGCGCCCTCGGGAGCAGTTTGATAGCGGCCATATATATGCAAAATCGATAATATGTATAGAACCCGTGGCACTCAAGGAAAACGTCTCCGCAGAGGAACTTGAGGACCGTTTAGTGGTATCACCTGAGCATGAACAATCATTGTTTGAGAAACGCAATGAATTCGACTTGGTGGTCTACTATGATCAAAACACCAGCTCAAACAGTTATCTTGCTGGCCCGCCCGTCGGCACTACAGCTCCTCACCTTAGAGCCCTGTATGACACACTTTACGAGTTCAACGCTTACAAACCTTTGAAAGACGGACGGCCGCCCGCTCTTCTACTCGGAGGTCTTGACGCCTGGATTGATCTCTTAGGACAACAGTCTCTTGCGACGTCATCGACAGCTGCTGTATTAGCCTCCATACAGACAAAGCAGCCCGCTGCAAAACCTGGGCGGCCCCTCGGCAGAGTTCCAACGATGGCTAGTGCTAATTCCAGTTTAGAGATCAGAAAGCGGAGGCTTCGAAAGCTTGAACAGTTGAACCCCGAAGAGCTCACGGAATGGATGGAGAAATCGAAGACAGAAGAGATCGATGCCAGTGCTTATCTAGGAGATGATGCACTCACAGAGGAACCTGAGGAAGAGCAGCAAACTGAAACGGCCGTGTCGCCATTTGTTCGTTCGTACGAGGATTTCTTGCGCCGATTTCCCGAACCCAGCGCTATTCAACAATCAATGGTGACTACGCAGGTTGGATCCTCGATGGCCCCCGCCACTTACGGCGCTCATGTGCCTGTTGTTCCTTCAAGACCACCTCCTGCAGTTCCACGCCCAAGTTATAGCGGTGTCTCAGACGGTCGTCAAATACAAGCTCCTTTGCAGAGGCAAAATTCGGCGACGAAGACTGCACTTTACACTTCGAGTTCAATAATCAATCGTCTTAAGCTTCCTCGGACTGGGTTAGCCAACTTTGGGGTTACCTGCTACATGAACTCGACAATACAATGCTTGAGTGCAACCGTGCTGATGAGTAAATTTTTCATTGATGACCGGTTCAGGTTTTACGTCCAAAAGAACTGGAAAGGCTCTCAGGGTGTCATGCCTGGACTCTACGCTAATCTCATAAGATCTCTGTGGAAGAATGATGTGCAGGTAATCATGCCAACATCTTTCCGGAATTTCTGTGGGCGCTTAAATCAGGAGTGGGCCATAGATAGGCAACAGGACGCGAAAGAGTTTTTCGATTTTGTTGTGGACTGTCTTCACGAAGATCTCAACGTGAATTGGCAGCGAAATCCGCTACGGCCGTTAACTTTCGAGGAGGAAATGCAACGGGAAAGGATGCCTGTGGCCAAAGTCTCGAAGATTGAGTGGGACCGGTACTGCCATCGAGAACAATCATTCATCTCATCGCTGTTTGCTGGACAGCATGCGAGCCGGCTCCGCTGTACAACCTGCAAGCGGACCTCAACCACATATGAAGCCTTCTACAGCATCAGTGTGGAAATACCCCCATCTGGCAAGGGCGACATCTACCAATGCCTGCGCAGCTACTGTCAAGAAGAAATGCTCAGTGGCGACGAGGTGTGGAAGTGTCCTTATTGCAAATGTGAGCGAGTTGCCACCAAACAGATCATCATCACTCGCGCACCCCAGATCCTGGTCATTCACTTCAAGCGATTTTCCGCCTCGAAAACACAGAGCGCCCGTAAGATCCACACTCCGATCGACTTCCCTCTTTATGGTCTCCGAATGGACGACTTTGTCTTCTCACAACCCAGACAGGGCACCACTAGCGATGCTCCAGGCGCGGGGTTGCGGGATACGACCTCCGCTACAGAGCCACCTTTCACATATGATGCATACGGGGTTCTACGCCATTTAGGGTCATCTATGGGCAGCGGACATTATATCTCGCTAGTACGCGACGCCTCCCGCCAATGCTGGCGTAAATTCGATGACGGTCGAGCAACCGACTTCAAACCGCGCGACCTATCATTCAAAGACCGGTTGCAAAACGAACAAGCCTATATTGTATTCTACGAGCGTGTCCCGGCAAAATAGCCTGCTTCTATTGATCTTTTTTCTTCCGCCTATGTCTTCTGCAAAGGAACGATATTCATGCGTTTACGTTTGTAATGATTTGATGCATTTCCATTTCGTTCTGACCTCATTTCATATTCCCCAACGTGCATGTTGATCATGATCGGGCAATTGGTATCCTACAGAATATATATAGACTTGTGCTTCTCCATCCCTCCTGCATGGGCATTTTGATAGTATAGTAGTTGGATGATGGAAGGTTATGCAGCGATTATAGAATATGCTTGTGCTGTACTTCTGCTTTTTTTTTTTTTTTCTTCTCGTTTTTTCCAGATATTATCTGACAAATGTATATATTAATATCTAATGAATGGATTGGTATTTAAAGTGCCAAGAAGATATCGTTATTCATGCACAAATATAGCCCTGCTCTATGTCGAAGCAAAGAGAATAAAAATACAAGGAAAATCCCGGTGAATACACGACCGCAGCTTGTAGGCTTCTGTCTATTTCAAACAGGATCGTGGAAGATGGATAAGGATAATGGCAATGCTAGGATAGTCAGTGGTGGAAACAGAGATCGTATGCATGATATAGTCGTTTCGCTAGGTTTTCTCGGCCGCTCTTTGCCGCCCACGGTGGCCGCCTCGACCGCCGCGACGCGAAGGTTGACCCCCAGTCGTAGAGTCCACACGGGAATTCTTCTGGTAGATCGGCTGATGCTTAGGCGAATTCTGGGGCGCTTCGACGCCATTCCACGGAGCCTGTTGGTTAGAACCCTGGGCACCGGTAACCTTTCCGCGTCGTTTGCGCTGACCAGAGCCCCGGTTGTTACTGTTTCGCCCACCTCGCCCCCCGCGACTGCCCGTCGGATCCTCGCTCTGCTCGGCGCCTGGCTCCGGCAGACCCTGGACTCGTCGACTTTCCTTATCCCACCACTCTTGAAACTCCTGCTCTGCTTGGATGTCTTGGAGGTTGTGTTTGGCGGTTGCGGCTTCGCGAATCTCGTCTTTCTCTGTTTGTTGCTGCATTAGGATTGTAGCTAGGGATATGGAGCCTGGGGAGTCTGAGTGGAAGCTTGTCTGGTATGGCTCTGGCCGTGGGATATGACGGATCGATTGGACAGTGGGTACGGCGCTTGAAGATTGTGTGGGGGAGGTGGAAGGCGCTGCGGTTGCCGATGGCCCTGCGACTGACGGTCGGAGGAGGGGCTGGGCAGTAGTTGAGACATTGCGGGTCTTAGTCTGCGTTGATGGCGCGGGACTCTCAGGATTGGGTGACGGTTTTGGTGAAGGTGCTCCAGCGACAGTCTGGCGGAGAGTCATTCCAGGCCTCTGTGCAGATTTCGGTGGCGTGGGCGACGGGATATCCGGTCCGTTCGTCTTTGTAGGAGTACCGATAGGTATAGCGGGGGGTTGAACAGGTGTAGGGACCTTCCAAGGATTATGGGGACTTTCCTTTGCCTTTTGCTGAGCGGCGGCCATCTCGAGCATCTGTTGCTGCTGAAGCTTCTTTCGTTCCTTCTGTGATAGTTTTGGAGTGAATGTGCTGCTGCTCTCTCGTCGCGCGGACATGCCGAGGCTGATGTTCGAGACGCGACTTTCTGACGCCTCGCTCATGATATCTTTCATGGATTTCTTGGAGCCCGAAATAACGGTAGAGCCCCAGGGTGCCTGTGAAGAATTAGGTGAAGGGACAGATCCGTTCGTCTTTCCCTGCGGCGTTGTAGCATTGTATCCAGAGGGAGATTTGGCAAAGCTTGCATCTCGCGATGTTGACATACGGTCGTCGAGATAGCTTCGGCTTTCGAACGAATCTCTGCCGAATCCAGAAGTATCGTTCCACGGTCGAACACTGTTCTCATTGGCCGCTTTGTTTCCTCTGTCCACCTCTTTTCCTTTGCTGGGATCAAAGGGAGACGGGAGCGGATCATCATCCATTTGGAACATCAAATCGCCGGTCGACTGCTTTGATTTAAGTACGGGACTACCAGGAAGTCCATTGAGACCATCTTTATCTGTAGCAGCCTTGAGTCTCGATACTGATGGTGACACAACGGCCTTTTCATTTGACGCTCGGGGCTTCCCTTCGTGCGATTCAATCTTGCTTAAACGCGATTTGAGCCTCATTGAGTCGACCCGGCGCCGCTTGTCAGCCTCTACCAGGGATACAAGTTCCGGATATTTTTCAAAGACATAATCATCTGAGTTGCGGCCCCGAGACACCGGAAAGGCGGTTAGTTGATTATCATGACAGACATGATCAAGTGCGCGGAGTAGATTCTCGTCTAGATCTCCAAGGAATCTACTAACACATTAGCCAACTAGTGTTGATGTACCCAAGAACGCTGATTACTCACTTATTTGAGATCAAGTCTTCCAGGTTCAAACATGTATACTCCAATGCAGCATCTTTGAATTCGCTCACAAAACACGGCGCAACGGAATTAAGAAGATGGCAAACGTTGCGCGAAGTCACTGAAGTATATTAGCTGCTGCCTCATGTTGAAGGGTCAACTCTGCAACTCACCGAACTTGCCTAAAAACTTCTGGCAAATCTGGGCCAATCTGTCAATCATCAATTCATTGGCCACGAACATCACGTCAAGGACAAGGTCAATGAAGTCTTCGGTGTCCCTCGCCCGAACCTCATCGAAGAGTCGATCATCTATATCAGCATACATATACCGAAGAACAAACTCGAATACGGTGCGATCAATATGTTTGAGATCGACATGGATTTTTCCGTGCGTGCTTCTGCGCCGGGACGATATCCACATGCCACCTGAACGACCGTAGAATAGCGCACCGAAGAACGGACATCTCTGACAAACAAGTTGACTGTGGGCCAAAATTTGACCATCACTCAGATCAATCACAATATCGCCGCTCTCAAAGAAGGTAAGGTCGCTGACAGCCGCAGTAAAATCAGCCTTCATGCTCATAGAAGGCTTGATCATGAGAATCGCTGCGCGCTCCAAAGCCGGGAGCTTCAATAGAGCAGCGATACGTATCACTTCACTTCGCACTTGCCGATATCGAGGGCCATTCTCTGCCGAGGATCGGGCGTGTTGCCAGACGTCAAGAACATTGTCCGTATATAGGAAGAATGCAAGATTCAAGACGGTCAAGACATCAACTCCATGAAAGAGCAGTTGGGGACGTCCGCTGTTGTCAGGCCAGATAGTCAAGAGCTCAGACGCGGAGGCGTAGCGTTCATGACGAAACTCATGAAACATGCTTCTCAACACTGAGCTGCGGCCTGCCAAGACAAACTCATGAACAGGGATCCGTATATCAGAATTAGCAGTCATGACCCAGACGATTCCAGCAGGTAGTCGAGCGGGCGTCGGCTGGAAATACGGATCCAGGTTGGAGGAATTCATAATGGCCTGCTTGATTGCTGTTATTGGATCTAGGCTTCCGAGACGCTCTTCGTCGGAGACAGAGCTTGTTGATTTTAAGTTCGCCAGAAGTGAATTGAACGGTGAAAGTGACATAATATCTTTCCAAAGGCTGGATGGATCAACATTAATCTGCTCCTTGGTCACATCGCACTCGCGCTGAGTAACTGCAAATGCGCCAAAAGCATTGCTGCATACGCTTACGACTCGGGAGAGTCCAGGAACGCGAGCAAATTTGTAGTCCTTCAAGGAACCATCCTTTGCCTTCCGACGTTTTTCTTTCCTCCACGCTGAGCCGGATGCTGTACAGATGATGATTGAACCATCCTGACCAACGTCGACGTCCTTGACAGCCATATGTGCCTTTTTCACAGACCAAACGCGCAGGGGAGTGGACAATGAGTTGCGAATCTTGGACGGGTTAGTAGTAGAGGTCAAGCTGGGCACATGCTCTAATTTGTTGACCTGCGCTGCGAAGACCTCTCCTGAACTAGACAAGGCACAGATTGTATTTCCCCCAGCTCGGAGTTTCGCAATATGGTTGACCGATGTATCATAGCGCGTAGCCATGAAGCTGTCTCGGATAAATCTGGAGTTGACTTCCAAAGGAAACGATAGCTTTGAATAGCCGTAATGAGAAAATACCCAGACTTCGTGATTCTGTAGTAAAACGGCGGTAGCTTGGTCGATAGCAGATACACTATGTATCGGCGTGCTGAGAAGCGAAGCACCTACACGCCGTGGGGTGATTTGCACCTCGAGCGACCGAGCGTCTGAATCAACTAATCCTAGCTGGCCTTCGTTCTTACCAAAGGTATATAGGCCGGAGCTGCTAAAGACAACCGAATGGACGGCTGACGCCGCTGCCCCAAGGATAACATCCTTTTTGAAAGGATTGAAGATTTGACGAGGAGACGTCTGAATCGGCACATCATCCTTATTGCTCGTTTTGGGGAGACCGTAGCCCAATTGACCAAATTTATTGCTCCCCCAGCTGAATATGTCTCCATTTTCTGTGACAGCAAGGGTATGGTCTTGGCCAAGCGCCATAGAAACGACCTTCTTGTTCGAAAGGCCTCCGCCATCGATGCAAACAAAACTAAAACGCGTAGACTCATCCCCGGTGCCCAGGCGACCGCCAGGTCCGAAACCACACATGAAGAGGTTGGATTCGGGGTCATTTGTAAGGATCGCCGTGTGGAGTTTTGACATTGCAACGGCCTTGATCTTAAGTGGTTTAGCTTTGATTAAGGCTGGCAATTCTTGACTGAGACGCGCATCAAGTGGCGCTGCTTTTGGGTCCTCATGTCGTTCCTGATATTCGCGGAACAGTCGTAGTAGGAGGTGATCTGGGCGTTTTAGCGTTATCCTCTCAGGATATTGGCGGTCGTCTTGGTCGCCAACTCCAAGGTTAAGGTTCTTATTGCTCCCGAACGTGTAAACTTCATCGCTGAACATATTCACCTTCGGTTTCTCCAGATCTTCGCCATTATCTTCTTCGTCTGAAGACGCATCGTTCAACTCGAGGTCTGGAAGCGAGGCAGGATGAGCGGAGGCAGATACGATGCGCTTAACCTCGCGGGAATTGATAGTGGCTGTATATACGTCAAATGGACTATAACCTTCTCGGTCCTTGATCTTGATAAGTCCACCGGTAGGATGGCCTGAAGTACCGGGTTTACTGAGATCTCTGGCATCCCGAGCATCCCTGGCCATCAGCGCCTGCGCAATTGTGGCATTGCCGGCATACAGGGCGCGATGCAATGCTGTCCACCCGCTCTCCGAGTCCTGTGCGTAGATGTCAAGGTAGGGTACCTCTAATAACGCGAGCGCAAAATCCGGGGCTGTAGGTTTCGGCGACGATGCGACGTGATGCAGGAGAGTCCTTCCGAACTCATCTCGCGCATTCAATTCCTCACGCGAAAGAGTCTTGCCTGCTCGTGAACCACTGCTGCGGTCAGACGCAGATGCCGCAGGAGGCGTACCCGACAATATTCTAGCATTTGGCGAAGCGCATGCGGAAGACAAGGCCATCGCCCCATGGCTTCCTGATTTCACATTTGAAGCGCCTCCTCCAGACCCAGGAAACCGCTGGCCGCCAGAATAACTGGCATTCGCCAGATACCGCCGAAAACTCTCAACGTCATCGCGCAAGAAGAATTCCCAAAGCTTGCTACTCATGTGCCCAGTTATGTATATCGTGTCAGACACTCTTCTCAGCCCGGGACCAGAGCGTTGGCTTCACCGCGGGGGTGAACGCGCTGGGGATGGTTTCCGAGGGCGATAAGAGTATTCTGACGGAGAAGGACGGAAGCGGCGAGCGAGACTGACGCCTATTCGCTGTTCGTGCGATATCTGGGACTCGAAAATTTCGGATAGAGGCTGCGGGGTTGAAATGCGAATGTGTGGTGGCGATGACTAGGGCGGAGGGCTATCCGGTTCGTTATCTCCGAGACTGGAAGGGTCGTTGTGTCTACTCGCGTGGTTGCTGGGCTTCTAAAGCAGAGTGCGACGGTGCACGAGTGAGAATTGTCGCGTTCGACGGAGGAGACGGCCGCAATTAAGCGGATTGAAGCTGGAGCTGTTGAGTTCGTTCCGGATTGAGCCGTGGATGAGAAGTGGTCAAAGTGGCCAATCGGCGGTTGCGCACCCCTCCATGCCCCCGGACGAGAGGCCCAGGATGCCTGTTTCTACCCCTCATGGCCATCAACCACGGTCTTCGAGGAGCTGTTCTCTAGAGCTTCCAGCTATTCACCTGATGATTCAATCGTCGTTCGATTCTGATGCCCGTGCTACATCGAAAAGCCTACTGCGGACCTGCGTCTGCTCTGTCGCGCTGCCACAGACTAACCGGAGAAGCCTGCAGGATACCTAGCAGCACTGGTCTTCGCATCTAACTGAGGTCGATCCCTGCTCCTATTTCTACCAGTCCATCGAGGTATCTATTGGAGGTCGACCACAATGTCGCTGAGACTTTTTTGAATAAGCTTCGTCAGCCCAGTGTTCTTCGAAGTCAACGAGACAAATTCCGGACGTCAATGCCCTGGTCCTGTCGGCCAAGGCTGTCCTGATACAGGCACTCGACTAGTACACCTGCGTCCTGACCAACAAAGCAGTTGCTGCTCGTCAGCTTAAGAGCTATCAACCCCTTGCATAAGAGCCCATCTTTGGTTTCGTGTAGTACTGGGCAGTCTACGTCATTGCCGCCAAGCAGGCCTCTCGAGAGGTACTAGGGTATGGAAGCGTTGGCTCGCGTTTATTTCGAATAAACGACAGTTAAAGGGGACGACGTCTAGGGTTTGTTTGGCCATACCATGGTGAGGTTTGAAATAATACGCAGTCACGCATCGTTTAGATCGAGGGGCCTCCAGGTGGGACCGCCTATACCGCCGACAATTTTAGGGGACGAAGATCAAGGCAGATAACAGTCTACCAGACTATCAGTGTATCTGCGATCGGTTACCAAGGAAAGAGCCAGCCTTCAATAATGACTAGACGGGACTAACAACCCTCAACCATGGAAATGAGAGGCTAAAATCTCAGTAATAATCTCAGCTTCCCTGCAGAACCAGCACCAAAGTAGTAAGTATCTACCTCTGTAGCCTTATTTTGGCACCTGGAGCAAAGCGAGGCAGGCCGTTGCAGACGAGGCGACCAGTCTCGGAGAGTCAGCAGCTACCAGCCAGGGTCCTGGAGGCGGTCTGTGCCCACGGCCGGTGTGCCTGGGACAGCGTCACAGCTGATATGCATTGTATAAAGAACCAAGGCAGAGCTAAGACAGACTTTCGTTCTTCCAGCTGACCAGTGCCATTGCTAGTAGTAGGTACGACTAGGAGTACTTGGTATAGGAGCGGTGCGTAACTAGACCAATTTTAGTACAGTTACCTGGGTCCGGAGTACCTTAGTAGGTAAGGTAGCTACCTCTGGAGACTCACCGCCTTCCGATCGATGTCCATAATGTAATCGTATTTCACCACCGCAGGACCCGATTTCGAAATACCTTGACTGGGTTTAAAAAGAAAATAATAATCGGAAGCGAGTCATTATCTGTTCTACTGACTTTCTCAAGCTTGCAGCTGGGGGATGTTGGGTTGTTTCGTGGCAGGCGTACCCGTTGATCTGTGAGGATTGGCCTGACTGGGGCGGCACTTGACACCTTCCAGACCTCCGAGTCACCAGCGTGCGTCACAGACCCTGGTGCTCTGCCAACCTCTCTGCTCTCTATCTCTCTTGGCTTGTCTCCCTTCTCGCTTCCTTTCTTTCATACTTCCCGGCCATCTTTTCTCTTCTTCTCTGCTCCTCTGCTCCTCCCTTTGTCAATCCGTTGTGTGCTTATCATGACTTTTCAGTAGCGCCGATCTCTCCGGGCCTGAAGTACCCCGTCAGTATAACTGGAGCCGCCCGTCTGTCGATGCGGAGAAGCTCCCAAGGTTGTCTAGACCGCAGCATCACAACCATCCTGTTGCCTGAACACAGCAAACAATGACACCGCTGCCTGTTATCTAGAGCTTCAGACGGTGCTGTTGTCTTGTGCTCTCTTTACTTGACTCATTTTTTGGACTTTAGCCAGAAAGGTTACGCTGCATTTCCACTGGGTATCTTGTGCCTGATTCCGTTTGTGAGCATGGCTATCCGCAGCGGCTCCGTCGCCCCCCCGTTTCCTTGATTCAGATAAGTACGCCACGAGAGACTTGGACCTGGTGCCGATTCTTTCCCGTAACGACTCTTGGAGATTTTTCCTGCCTCTACGGTAGTCATGCATCAGCTTCCGAGGTCGCCGGCGCCGGCGACTCCTCCCTCTTCGGCCCGGCCTCGCTCCCAAGATCAAGATCCTCGCTCCAGTTCACCAGTTTTCGACCTTCGGACGCATCCCAATAGGGGGTTGGGTATCGAAACAGAGAATGATACCACAGATCTAGCACAGGCCTTGAAACCTGGGAAAGAAGCCGTCGCCAAATTGGCGCAAATCGTCTCGGTATGGATATAGTTATCTTCCCCGAATCATACACTGTTTCCGAGCTGTTTCTGACCCTTTTAAGAATTATCACACAAAGGCAGCCCTGATAATTCTGCACTCGCGAGTTGAGCTTCCGCCGTCATTCCTGAAAGGCTCCGACAACCCTAGAATCAATCGATGGGTATGGTTTAGGTTTCCTTCCGCATGTCATTTGTTCGGCATGGTTCTCCTGCTGACATACTTTCGCACATTACAGTTCAATGTTGAGATAGAAGAAACGGATGTGCTTAGGGAATCACTCAAGACGTGGAGGCTCTGTGATGTAACTGAGAATCGACCGCCGCCATTGATCATCGAGACATTCCTGGATACAACAGGGCTCACGAATAGCCAGACACTTGTTGCCTTGGACGAGAACGGGAAGCGTTGGGATGTATTGGAGTCACTCGCTGCTTCACAGAGTGCGCAGTCGGTGAAGCCGCCTTCATCCAGAGCTGATGATGTGATCCTGGAGCGATGGAGAATAGAGTTGGGCGATATGTCTGGTAGATTTCCTGTTGACCTTGGCTCTATCTTGCCGACGGTGTACAAGAAAAGCATCGTCCTATTCCGCTCTCTGTTTACTTATGCGAAGTTCCTCCCTGCCTGGAAATTCATCAAACGCAATGGGCGACTCCGACCGAACCCTGTGTTGCGGATCAAGTATCGCATCCTGAGTGGGCAATCCGCTAAAGACTTGACCCAGCCAGACCACTTGACTGTCCCCTTGTACCGAAGCAATGCGAAAACAGTGGACACTTACAATTTCGGTGTCACTGAAACCCCGGCCGGCCCTTTTTCCATCCAAGTCACCTATCGGACAAGCTGCGATTTCCGCGTTGATGATTCGGAGGCTCTTCTGAGCTCCCAGTTCATGGGAGCTGACGACGAATTCTTTCCACCATCCCTACCATCTCGAGGCGCGTACACCAAATCAACGAACCTTGCAGTTGGATCAGCACCGCTAGAAAGGCAAACTGTTGAGGACCCTGATCCAAGTCAAGCGTACGGCAGTCTATCAACTTTCCATCATGTAGCTCCTACTGGTGCCAGCCCAATCACAGCACTACGAAACGCAAGAGATTCAGGTGCTTCGTCTCCATCACCTCCCACCTCTCACCGAAAGCCTATCTCAGATACTAAAGCTAGCCCCGCGGGGCGCGCTGCGATTCTCGCAAGCGAAGGGAATATAAACGTTGCTAGGAGACCCTCAATATCCTTTCAGCCGTTCAAGGCCCCGCCTTTGTCCGCGTCACCTTCGCTGGTTGACCCACCACTTGGAATTTCACCTCGCACTGCAGGGCACGTTCGCGCCTCATCGTCTGAATCTAGAAATATGCCCCCTCCCGCCACGCCGACCTCCACGCGCAAGCCACTCTCACCGGCTGCCGATAATGCCATCACATCCTCGACCTCGGCATCTCCTCGCCCTGCCCCAATATCAAGATACAGTAGCGCTTTCAGCCAGCGCCGTGGTCGGCCATCTTCAGCAGGCGTCAACCGGATTGAAGATGACAATTCAAGTGGTAGAGCAAGTGCAACATCATCTGGAGCTCCCCCGGGTTCTGGCTTACTCGCTGAGCTGACGGGGACGAGCGCCGATTCAATACACGCTGATGATGAAAACATCTCAGAATTCCTGAAGATGCTCGACCTTAGAAAAGACTTACTGCAATCTACAAATAGTTCTTCGACGGACAGTACTGTCCGGAGGACGACAGCTCCGTCTGCCGCTTTAGCCCGCTTTCAGCGTATGCGAGATTCTAACGCGGCTCTATCCGACTCGATGTCTTCATCGTTGCTCATGCACCGCTCATCTAACGCTTCTAGCAAACAGCTGTCCGGAGTTCCGCCTCTGATCGCGGGCACTTCCATCTCTACCGCTTCTTCGCCCGGGGGCAAGGCGATATCGCCTCATACACCCCATACACCAGCTATACCTTCTCGCCTGAGCTCCAACAGCATAGTCGATAATGATCCGAGTACAACTGCTCGGGACCTCTCTAATAGGAATCACGGCTCTCCACTGGAGGAGGATACCCGGGACGTAGCCGCGGCCCAGGGCCATCCTTCGACTGTAAATGCCATTCCCATTCCTACGTCTCCCGCATCGCTCTTTCCCTCCAATTTCCGCCGCTCCAGCTCTGTCGCGAACCGTCGAAGGAGTACCGCAGTTGATGACGACGAGATTTTCACTATGCGTAGTGTAAGTCTTGGAGCCGAGGAGCCGCTGCACACTGACTTTAGGACGCTTCAGCGACAGCACGAATATGATTCCGCTGGTACAAACGTTCTTCGGTTAGAGCGCGAATCTCGTCCTAGCGGAAACGGCGATGCGCCTGTCCCGCGCGACCTCGGAACACAGGAATCGGCTGAACGAAGTGCATCAACATTGGCGCCGGCTGCTGCGTCGTCTCCATCTTCCAATCGCCCACTACAACAGCGACGATTTAGCTATTCCCGTGGTAGAGGGTTCTCAGGAGGCCTCCATACTCTTGGTTCTGGCTCTAGCAGCGTCGCGCGTGGCAGCCTCCCACAGCCTTCCCAGCTCGAGGAGGACGAGCCCTTGTTGTTTGCTATGAGTGATTTTGGAGCTACACGACGGAGCTTCGAAGAAGGACGCCAGGGCAATCGCGGGCCCGAATCAAGTGGCAACAGTGGCTCCAGACGAGGGACTGGAAAGCGAGGCGGACCCTCAAGTTTCAACATGTGGTGATGAACGAGTTAAACTCATGTTGCTTATCCACTTTATACACCTTTCGACACCCTACGACTACTTTCTCCTCTCTTTTTGGTTAACTACTGGTTTTCTTACTGTTGGCTCATATACACCCTGATTTTGTGATTCCTTGTCTTAGTCTTGGCCATTTTTATCCCGGGTGTAATTTTATAGACTGACATGCTACCAGGCGATTAGAGAATGCTACAGAGAACCCTCATTGGGTTCGTGATTGTTTGATTTGCTTTTACTCGTCTGCCTTCCATCTTCACAACATGATCTTTTCGTGCCCCTGTTAACTCGCGCGTCGGATTGTCAATGTTTTTGAATTCGATATGTTACAGTAGGGAACCGGGGTCTCTTTATTTCGCGCATTTCTTGCGTGTATGTTCAAGCCGATTAGGTCTATGATTACCAGGTTTTGAATTTCAGATCATGATGAAGTTGATACGGCTTAGTTCATAGATGAGCAGCATAATCAATTGTTCATGCCAATTTCGTAGGTACCACCACATAAAAAAGGTTATATTGCTTGTGGTAGTGGTAAGAACTAGTAGCACAATCAGCTCACAGTTGTACTTACAGCCTATAGAAGGAAAATATACCTCCAGACAGGGATCTGGGATGATAGTGGACATTAATTGTTTTCCTACCCCTTTACTCCAAGATAAAATCGCTAAGCGTACGAAAAGGGTCCTCTGTAAATGACGCTTATACCACACAGTTTGCTAAATTGATGGACCTCATAATAGGGTGCAGTGAGCGTTTGTACACCTGACTGACCGGCCGGTCCAATTGACAGCTGCTCACAAGCTGTTCTTGCGGCCGTAATACTGGGGCAACGGTGCATCCTTGCTCTACATATCTTCGCCCTAGAGAGCTCGACGTCGGAGAACCGTGGCCAAAGGACCGCGGGGCTCTTTCTCTTGCGATGCTAGCCCCCAAATGCCGCCTCAAGCATTTAACTCGCACAGACCAGAGAGTGCGGGGCGAGGGAAATGCGCATCCCATAGCTTTGATCATCATTGTTAAGCCTAGACAGGAAACTGCCGCGGTGCATTTCTCGAAAGGCGCGGCACGAAGAGTTCTTGTTCTACTAATCTGCGTGCTAGATTTCGAACAGGCCACGAGCCTACATTCTGCGGAACGTGTTGCCGGATGCGCTGCGGCGCTCTTTCGCCTTGTATTCGGAAGATGCGGTAGTTGGTCCATAAGCAGCAGCGGTACTGCCCTTCTTTGACTTGCCCTTGGGGGTGAATGTGAACTCCTGCTCGCCCACCACGGTAACGCGTCGGGCTGGCTTCTCTTTTGTCCGCATGTTCTGGGCAAGAGAACCGAAGGAACGATCGCGGGTAGAGCTGACGGATGTGGATGAGGAGACCTGCATCTGAGGCTGGCGTCGGTTGGAGGGTTTGTTGCTGTTGTTGCTGGCTTGCTTTGCCTGTTTGCTTGCGGCCTTTCGTCTGGCGGCGCGTTCTCGTTCCTCCTCGCTTTCGGAATCGGATTCATCTGAGGAGTTGGGGACTTCGTCAATCTCTTCTTGTTCAACGGCTGTGAGGCCGCGCTCTTTCCGCTGGCTGGCGGGCTCGGGAGCATTTCCTGGGTTGCGAAGCTGGTATTCTCGGGACGTCTCGTCGATGGCGAAATCCTTGTCGTTGAAGAGCTTGGCGAAACGGCTGTCCGCGAGGACGTTGGAGCCAGGTGCGTCTGCGATGGGTTCGGCGTCAGGCCCGGCATCGGGCGCATCGGCGATGGGCTCGTCGCCTCCCTGTTGCAGCACGCGTTTCGCTCTCCGGCGTTCGTTCTTCTCCTCCATCTCCATAAGACGCTCGGCGAGTTTCTTGTTGACCTTGACGGCTGCCTTCTTCTTGCCTCTGATTCTGCTCTCGCGCTCCTTGTCAATCTTCTCCTTGATTCTCTTTGCACGTTCTTCCTCCCAAACGTACGGGTTGGTAATAAGTCTAGCTTCTTCATATAATCGCTGGGCCACAAAGTATCCGTGCATGTAAGGGCGGAGGAGGTTCGTCCGGCCTATCAGGTGATCCAAGCTTAGGGTCTTTAGTTGAGGAACAGTCAAGAACTTGTAGTTGTCGTAAACTGAGCCGGCTTGGCCGGCGTTGAATGCGTTGGGGTCATTGGGGTCTTCAGCCATTTCTTCAACCAGGTTGTCGAGGAAAGAGCACCATTTCGGGGCTGGCCCGAGCTGGGGAATGAAGAACGAATGCTGCTGCCGTCCTTCGTTAGCCGTTAGGATCATTCCACTGTCTTTGCACCAGGCAACTGAGTTGATGTCCACGGCCGGTTCCACGGAGGTCCATGGAGCTCCGTCTCGAGGATCCCAGATCTTAATGATCTTCTTATCCGATGACAGGATCTTGGGCTCCATCGTCTGTTCCCTTGTACTCGACGACGGCAGCAGGAACTTCAAGGTGTGAATGGGGAAGCCGTATCCCTGATCTTTTTTCAGCAGAGGAACTGGTGACCGAAGATCGTAAAGGTGGACAAGTCCGTTAGAAGAGCCAGTTGCGAGCGTTAGACCCGATCGGTGGAATTCGAGTGCCGTGATCTCATTTCTTGGGTCGTCCGGCCCCGCCTGGGTTGGAGGTAACAGCACGCCAGCGCGGCCCTTGGCTCGCGGATCCCAGAGTTCAACTGTTCCTAACGTGGTACCGAAAGCGAGAAGGTTGTGGCTCTCTTCGGCAATAGCTCCTGTATTGACGGCGCCCGTATTGATGCCACCCTGGAGTGCACCTCCACCGGCAGATGTGAAGTCGTCCCCTCCAACATCGACCTCGTAACTCCGCATATACCGTCCCAGCTCCAGATTGAGACGGAAGACCTCCCCCATTCCATCGGCATTCACTCCGACAGCCGGAACAAGCGCCTCAGTTGATACACGATCGTAGACTAAGTCACGCCCATATCGGGGCAGCCTCGTCCTGTAATGGCACCCGGAAGGGGTATGGAACTCGAGCGATCGGTCGGACTGAAGGTGGATAGACTTGGAGTAATCAGAGGAAAGAAGCTGGAATGTCGTGTTAAGTGCGTCCGTATGGCGAGCCCATGAAAGCGACAGCTGAGGCAGGTAGTGGGTGTGGATTTGCGGTTTGTAGGTTCCTTCAACTGATTAGTCGCGCACAGTCGCCAATAATGGAGAGTGAGTCTCACCTGTGCTCATGACCCATTCCCCATCTTCGCTGACTCGAATACATTGACTTGCTTCTTCGAATTCAAAATCTTGTAGCAATTCTATCCGGTTTGCATACTCTGGGTCGTTCTTGAGACTGCGCTTCCGTCGCCTGGCAAGCCATTCTGGGAGGGGTCGAGCCGTATTCGAGCCAGAGATGGTATATACCGGCACCTCCGACTGATTAGAGAGCTTCATCTTGGTGCGATTCCCCTTGAATGCCGGGGTAACGTGAGGGCCTTAATGCTGGGAGGCTTCGGATTTTATTTTTTTTTCTCTCTGGATTTATTATCGATAAAAAGAGCCACGTGACGCTGAGAGTATCAGTCATCTTTCATTGGTCCCAGTGAGCCAAGCCGACCTGGAACCTCCAGTTAGTAACATCTGGAACTCGCCGCATCTTCTGCCGCTGGAAGATGTTGATATCGTCTTTCCTTTCCCCGGTTACTCCTATTTCAGGGATATTATCTTGGTTTTGATGCTTCCGTGCTGTAACTGCTGCTTCTTTTTTGTCACAGAGGTGACCTCTGCGCGCAGCTTCCCTTGTATTGACGCTCTGATCAGCATCCAGATGCGATTCGCTGCTGGCTGACACGCTCCTTGCTGGCCAACTTCCTTCGGAAATGAAGTTATCGTCGGTCTTTACGGCTTGCTCAGCTATACACATGTGTCTCTCTTGGCACTGCAGCTAAATCATGGAATTTCCCGGAGGGTCCATCACAAATATACGCGTCATTGTGGGCATCTTACCCCGAATATCAGCTGCAGTTCTAACATACCATCGCAGGATGGATTCTCCAACATATACTGGAGAATTTACACTGAAGAGGCCAGCGCCAGTAATCCTCCAAGTGATGGCGCCAACAACGGCCCCACGATCTTGAAGCATATCAGCCGCCTCAAGGAGCTCGAGCTTCGGTTAAGGAGCTTAGGCTGCTTGGTATTGAGCTACCCTAGGCGTCTTGGGCTGCTGATATTTTCTGCCACTCCGGACTTTCAACACCTCTCTCCAACACTCCTGAATGAGGGAGGGGATGAATCAAATCGGCTTCTCGTTGGATCCACGGTTTTAAAAGGTTCGCCGATTCCGTATGGATTTACTGTATAGTCCCCACGAGTTCTTACTGACAGATTAGTTTGGACATTCGGCAACGTTTCTTCTGGAGATTTGGTGAAAAGCCTCCGCTCGGATCTTCAAACTACAAGCGCCAATTCGCCTGCCGCGTCACAGCGCGCGCAGAGCGGATCTGTGCCACCTCGGCGGGTGGACAACTCCGGAGGTTCAGCTGCAATTTATGCATCATTTATATCGGCCGTCACCGCTGCACTTAGCCTTCAAATAGTGCGACAGAACGGCGCCATCCCCCTTGGACCGCGGACTCTTTTCAATAGTGTTGAAAGCACCCCCGAAGAGGACTACGGGCTTATCAATGGCGGACCAACTTCGATTTCAGCTCTAACCTCCCTCCAAATCCAACTGACCTCGGTTGGGAAGCTGACGGTCGCTCTACAAACGATAGCCCAGTGTGGCCTTACTCGGCTTAGTCAACCAGGGGCTGATCCTTCCGAATTATCCCACTTGCCACCTGGGACTGATATCTGGCTGGCCCCCGCCGGGTCGATCGCGAGGTTGGTGGCGCGATATTCCGGGGGAAATAACCCCACACCCTGCATTTCTCGCTTGGAGGGCGTAGACGATGACAGGGCACGCATAAAACGCTGGGAATCTGTTACTCTGGAGTGGCTGAGTTACTTTGGATTGCCCATCGACTCTATTACTGAAGATGGATGGGTGGAGGTTGAGGTCTGGGAACCATTTTATGCTAAATTATCCGGGGCAGTTGCTCGAACAAAGGAGGAGAATTCTCCGCTTCCACTGAAGCGTATCCTCTGGCCATCTATATACTGCTTCAGAAGGGCAAAGTCAACAGTTTCCGAGGTTACTGAAAGGAAAGAAGAACCCCTGCCCTTTGACTGCGACCCACTGGGCTTTGCAGAGAACTGGTGCTTCAAGGAGATTCCCCAATCGCCCGAGGTCAATGTTAAGCCTGGCTTCCAGCAAGAAGAACAGCAAACAAAAGTCCATGGCGCGTTGTCCCCTGGGTCTAATAATTTCCTCGAAGGTATTGAGAGTCTATCCCGAGCCTCTTTGTACCCTGATCTTCAAGCAGCGAGTCTTGTCTACCCAACACCGCCAGATGGAACTACCGGGGTCGGCGTCAATCCCGTGTTTGCTGAGGACTCAGACCACGGCTCAGCTCTGGTCCGAGACCAAGCCAAAAATTACGAGGCTCATTCAAGTACAAAGGGCCGCTCTGATACTGATGTGACTATGGGATTTGGTCCGTCAGCTGGCCTCGCGGTTGGATCTGGTCTCTACGACACAAACGGGGACGATGATCTATTTGGTGATATGGATGAGACGGACTTTGGCACGAAGGGGATTACGGATGAGGATTTCAACTTTTTTGATGATCCTGATTTTGATCCTACCGGAAATCGCGCCAACGTTACCGATATGCAGCCGAGTCCTGACTTAGTGGATGCAGAAAAGCTCAAGACCGATGAGTTCTTGGAACCCAAGGTCCCATTCTCTCATGACGTTGTAGTTGATGCGGAGCATGCGCTTCGGTCTGGCCGTGAGGAATTACCCAAGTCCCCGCTCAATCCACATATTTCGGATAACAATGCTCTCATCCTTCTACCTCGTCAAGACCAGATCCAGCCAGTTAGCCCTCCCCTAAGCCCCGTGGAGGTCAAGAAGATCCTCCTTCCAGACTCAATCATCAGCGCCCGTCCTGTCAGAAAATCAGCATATACTCCGAGCTATTACAATCCGGTCGCCTTCAAGGATAACCTGTCTACCTGGGATAAGAAATACGGTGCAGACGGCAAGTTTTCGTTTGCCAGTGCAGGCACAGTATTGGCGGGCGACTCGCACACTTCTGGTGGCATTCCGACTATCGGACTTCCGCGCCGGAGGGGTATGGTGAAGACTCTTCCCTACACTACTGCCCCTGATTATCATGAAAGCCACCAGAATGAAACAGCCTTGGAGCTATCGTCCAGCGTCGATTCAAGCAGCGGGTCAGATGAAGAAAGTGATAGTAGTGGGTTGGGAAAAGGAATGCCGACTATTACTCTTGCTACGCTAAAGCGAAAGCGCACCGGTTCTAGTATGGGGAGCTCGCCTGCATCGGATTCGGAGAAGGCTCCAGTGGGGACCGACCAGGAAGTAACGCTGCCTAAATCTGATGATTCAGTCTTCCTAGGAAACTTCCTGTCGACGTTCTCGGATTGGTCCATTACAGGATTTTTCTCAATGGCTGAAAATCAGGTGTTGCCAACGCTGACTCCTTGGGAAGTCCAGGTTCAGATTGCCCAGTTACTAGTTGACCAGGTCACGCAGTCATCTTTTGATCACAAGATTGACGAGAAGTTCCGAGTCTCATTCCTAGACAATCAAGCGTTTTGCTTGCGAGATCTGTTTGAAGGAACCGAGGTTTTAGGCGGGTTTGAGAAGCTCGATTTGCAGAGTTTTGTGACATTACAGGAGCAGAATGACTTTTCTCCTGCTCCAATGAATGGCCCTACGCCTCGTCAGAATCTTCCGCGCAAAGAAGCTGGTAAAGGATCGATAACGAAACTATCACCCCCACACTTGCGCGTCCGGCGCGGGAAGGATTTTTTAGAAACATTACCTCCTGCAGTATTGTTTTGGGAAACGTTCGGCCTGGAGCCTGCTCACGGTCCCAAAGACATCATAGCTTATTGTATACATCCCCCAGGTTCGGCAGACGCAGCCGATACATTCTTGACGCGGTTAAGCCAGATGTATTCTAGCTGCAATCTTGGGAGCCATGTGAGGGGGGATGACACTAAAACATTTATCAAGGGCTTAAGAGGATGGGATATCATCCCATCGAAGCAGCCTAGCTATCATACCTCGATGCAGCAGTTGAGGGCACTTTGCGAAGAACTTGGTGAGTTCCCCGCTTGTTAAACCGATACGTTTCTAACTAATCCGCCGTAGGGGCCGCTCTGCTGAACGCTCCATCGTCTAAGGACAATTACGTTGTCTACATCATAAACCCTTTTCCGAACGCTGCTTCTCTAGTCGACATATGCGCTGCGTTTTGGTATCTACTACAGAAATATGTTGCTGTCGCAGACAAGCACCAATCCAATCAACTGAATGAAGTTATATTGCAGATCATTCCTCTTGACTTTGTCACGTCCGCAGAGTGGTTAGTGGTACCGCCTCAGGAGGAGTATCTTAATCTAGCCCTAGAGGTATACAGTCGGTGTCCCCCAAGACAAGTCCAAGGAAGTCTGGTCAATTGTGCGCCTCCCATCGTTTTGGCTGAGCCGCTCCCACCGTCTATAGGTTTCAAACTTGCTTCTCAACGTTCATCGCCACTGCAAGAAGGAAAATGCATCCATGTCGCATGTTCCAGAAGCCAGGATCAGCGCTGGATGAGTGTAGCCTGGTCGGACAATTCCGGAGTACTCCAACGCACAATGTCTTATTGCCTTCGTTTCCGGAACTCAGCCGTTTCCCGAAGCCTATCCGCTGTTCGCACTGAGATCTGGTCTGCCACTAAAGATATTTTGGAGAAACACCAGGCGCGATGGAAAGTTATAATTGTCAGCACTGAGAATGTGGACCAGGACGAATATGATAGTAAGCAACGCCGCAACAAGTTGCTCCTTGGTGCCGATACTAACTTCCCTAGCGTGGCTGAAACTTGCCGAACAACACAACAAATCGAGCCCCGTGCCTGTTGAACTGACGATGTTGAATGTCAACACAACCTCGGACCTTTTCTTGAGCCCTCCGCCCTCGCCGTTGCCGATGAGCATCCTCAATCCCCAGGCCTCCACACCTGTGGCTACACCAGTTCCCAGTGGCGCTATTCTTTCACCGGATCAACTGGGGAATGCGCCGACTCCTCCGAGTGGCGCGAACATACCAGCTACGCCGACAGACGCCCTCTTTGAATCTGATCCGGAATCTCTGCTCACCGATATCTGTGATGAGTCTTGGGGTCTTGTACTGTCACACCGTCTGAATAGTACTCTCCATTTGACCGAGTACCGCCCTGCTTTGGCCAGTGGGTATCTGCTCCGCCGAAGAGGGCTTACTGATGCTGATGGAGCATTCACCATG
This sequence comes from Aspergillus egyptiacus, assembly GCA_025688805.1. Lineage (NCBI taxonomy): Eukaryota > Fungi > Ascomycota > Eurotiomycetes > Eurotiales > Aspergillaceae > Aspergillus > Aspergillus egyptiacus. The sequence continues at coordinate 74,259 of MU628416.1, forward strand.
AGTGTCAACCTCCTGTATACACAACGATCTTCATCTTCATACGAGACCCTTCTTCGAGATATCATAGGGATGTATCGTGACCTGGCGACACTTGCACGAGCGCGTGGCACAAGGATCGTTCAATGCAATACATTACCTTGGCATATTGCGACTGCTGTACGAGCCCAAGAGTTATTGAGCTATGTTTTGTGAAATGTTCGTGTCCAATTTCCGTTTTCGCTGTATACTTGGCTGGGCATATGGCGTTCAGGTGGGCGGAATCCTACATTTGCTATCGCCGGGTTGCACATAAGGGTTGGATTTGCCGTCATTTGGGGTTTGCGCTTTTACTTTTCATGAGATTATTTATACCCATCATTTTGTCTATAGCATTATTATCTCACTTCGATCTCAATTCCCGAAATTATGACTGACCTTACCACGCGTGATCACATGACCACCCACTCCCTTATCATATCTAATCTTCGATAACAGGCTAAAAAAATTTCGAGATCGGGAGCAATAAATTCAAGGCTTCAGCCGCATAAACCCCTCCCTGTTCTTGTTACATAGTCTCCCTGTGCTTCTCCAGCTCCCTTAACTTGTTAAACTCCCCAAACCTATCTGAGACAAATAATTTTGCGCCACACACGTCTCTCCGCAAAACCACAAAACCCCTGGGATACTCCACACAAAATCACTACCTAATCAAAACTACATTTCACAAGCTACAACACCTTCCACGGCCCGGATAATACAAACTGAAACTAAACCCCGCATTTTAACGAATACCAAGAAAGAACCAAGTTCATTCTTACGAACAAAAGCCAAACAATATGTCCCAACAACCAACCCCGCAACAGCCCTCCCACCCTTCCGCCTCCTCCTACCTCGACCTCGGTATCACCCTAGCAATAAACAACTGGCCGGCGCTGACGCTCGCCGTACAAAGTAACTGGGGCGGCCCCACCTCCTCCGATAAGCGCGACTGGCTCTGCGGCGAGATCTCGAAGATGCTTGCCGAGCGGCCGGAGACAGACACGTATGATCTTGAGGACGTGCTGATCCAGGTGATGAACGATGAGTTCGACGTGGCGGTGGACGATGAGAGCGCGGCTGTTGTTGCGGACCAGATTATGGAGATTCGGAATCTGACGGCCAGGGGAGAATTTGGGGCGGTGCGGGAGATGTGGGAGGCTTGGGAGAGGAAGGCGGCCAATAGGGGGAATCTTGTTGCTGGGTTTAGGAGAGGGGAGGATCAGGAGGGGGAGACCGATGAGGATGAGGGTAGTGATGAGGGTGACGAGGGGGATGTTGATATGGGGGAGGCGCCGGATTTGGTGGCTAGGGCGCCGAGGGAGAGGGTTGAGCCTGAGGTTGATGAGGATGGGTTTACGAAGGTTGTTGGGAAAAAGAGGAGGTAGAGGAGATAGACTTCAAAAATTTGAGAGAGGTGGGTTAATTGGCATTATTCAACCCAGTTTGATGTGATTCCCAGATAGACATGGGCCTGCATGCAATGGTATCTACTTTATGACTTATAAAAGTACGTCTAGGGAAGTTCTGGATGTCGGGAGAGAAAGACGACTTTTCATATCCAGCAAGGAGAGTAACATGCGCAAATTTGTATGAAATAACCGAATGAGATTCATCATCGTCAACAAGTCTAAGCCCAGATGGCCACATATCCGAATACACCGCGCGGGAGCTTGAACGTCAAACTGTTTATTTATGCATCGATGAGTTTGGTGATCATACCAATAGCAATGGTTTGACCCTATTTTTTTTTTGGCAACTGTTAGTTCACATATTGTCTTAGTCTCAACAGAAAGGGGTATCTTACCTGGTCACGGAGGGTGAAGCGTCCCATCTGGTTGTAGTCCTCGAAACGCTCAACACAGACAGCACCTGCAGAGCTGGTAACTTCAAGTCGCGCAATTATCGTTTGGCCCTTGCTGGCAAACGGCGGAGGACGCTTGCTTCGTCGACCAGTACCAGGCTCGAGTTTATGTAGTAGGGCGGAAATGGTGACTTCTTCCACAGCAGAGTGCACATGCATAACACAGTTGAAACCAGCTGTAAGAATGCTCTTCAGATCGAGAATCCTGATCTTAGCCTCGAAGATTGACACGCAGTGAACTGGACGCTTAGGAGAGCACATCACGAATCCAGGAAGCAGATCTTCTTCTTCAACACCCCGCAGACGCATACGTACTTGGTCACCGCAAGTACCAGTTGGGATCTCATCTTCGGTTTCACCGTAAAGGGCCGCGATTTCGACTTTCGAGCGGTTGGGCATGATGATACAGGAGGAATTCTTCTTGATCACACCGGCTTCGATACGTCCTTCAACCATAGTACCCATATCACGGTACTTGGCGCTGATTGGCATCATGAAAGGCGCATTGAGGTTGCGCTCTGGCATCTTCATGTTTGTGAAATATTCAATGAGGGAAGGGCCATCGTACCAAGAACAAATGTCCTTAGGAATACGATCCTTGACACCCAGTGTCCGCTGTGCGGAAATGGGCATGAAGGTCAGGTCGTCCTTCTTGTACCCAAGAGCTTCCAAGAACTTCGAAACCTTGACCGTGCATTCGTCGAAACGCGACTTGCTCCACTCGACTGTGGTATCATCCATTTTATTAACAGCAACAATAAGCTTCTTTACACCAGTATTCCGTGCAAGAAGGGCATGCTCTCTGGTTTGGCCGCCCTTTTCGAAACCAGTTTCATATTCACCCTTTCGTGCGGAGATGACGAGGACACCGACATCAGCCTGCGAAGCACCGCCAATCATGTGGTGTACGTAAGATTTGTGGCCAGGGGCGTCTAGAATGGAAAAGTGTCTTTCAACAGTAGTACCGTCAGGTTGTGGCACATCAACCTTAAAGTGAGCACGGCCAACCTCGACAGTCTTTCCTTTAGCTCGCTCCTCGTTAGTCAAATCCAGTGCCCAAGAAAGATACCACGTCTCTCGACCAGCTTCCTTGGCATCCCTCTTATATTTTTCCAATGTTCGCTCATCCACCATACCGGTGAGGTAGAGAATAGAACCACCAAGCGTGGACTTTCCGGCGTCGACGTGTCCGATGAACACGATGTTAACATGCTCCTTCTTCTCGCCATAAATTTCCTTCAAAGTCTCCTCATCCACATCCGCTGCCTGTTCCATGGCGACGGCATTCGCCTCGCGTTTCTCTTTGGCAAGCTCGCCACGAGAGGGGCTCGATCTCCCAGGGCTGTTCCGGCCCGAAGGGGTGGGAGACGCGTTGCCACTAGCAGCTGCCTTCGCCTCCGCCTTCTTCTCCGTCTTGTCGATAGCTTTGCTGGCCGTTACTTTAGAAGCAGCCTCAACAGCGGCGGGGCCCTTCGCATCGGTGAGAGTGCCAGAGTCGGATGAGGGGGTGGTTGATGCGGGCGTGGGAGTACCGATCGAAAGTACTTTCGTCTTGGGGGCTGCGGGGGAGTTGCTGGCGCCACCAATGGACAAGACCTTAGCCTTGGGGGCGGCAGTGGAAGCGGGCTTCGGTGCGGGTTGGGCGGGAGAGGGAGCAGCAGTCTTGGGCTGTTGCTGTGCTGGAGCGGGCTGACGAGGCTGAGAGAATTGCTGTTGGGGCTGCTGGTAGCTACCGTAGTTTTGACCGTAGATCTGGTTGTAACCACCCGGCTGCTGGTTGTATGCCCCGTACTGGTCGTAGCCCTGCTGACCATAGTTCTGATATCCACCGTAGCCCTGTCCATATTGTTGGCCATACGGAGGGTAACCACCGTACTGGAGCGCCTGTCCAGGCACGAAAGCGGCGGCTCCAGGCTGGAAGGTGGCAGCCCCGGGGTGGAAAGTAGGGGCTTGAGCCTGGGGTCGTGATTGTGCGTTCGCGTTCAGATTTACGCCCTCGGTCTGTCTGGAGAGCTCATCCTCCCACGAATCAGGGGTCTGGCCAGCCATGTTCGAGACGTCCAGGGTATTGGCAAAGAAAGGTCGTTCGAACAAGACAGTGAAAAGAAATATTAAGGAGAAGGGTATAGGTGACTGTGAAGACAAGGAGGAGGGCGAAGGAGGGGTGTTTAGTTCAGTCTTGCTGCGGATTTTGCACGGATGACTCAGCCGCATTATTGCTTCCCCGCCTTAACGCAGGGCATCTAGATTGTGGCGGGCAAGGAGCATTCTACGCGGCTTTGGGGCCGATTGTGGCAACCGATTCAATGTGTTTCCGGGAAATTGCATCATTGAGGGCCAGGGTCTCCCTGGGACTGATATCTCGAGGCGACAGAACCATAATAACTCAACGAATGCAGCAAGGAGAAGATACAATAGGTACTCCAGCCACAGTGGCTTGTTATCGATAAGGCATCAGGGGCGCCACATTAAACAACCCACTCTCCAAAGCGCCTCTGTTGTAGCGTCAACATCCTCTCTCGGAACCTTGAATTATGCTGGAGTTATTTATACCTGAGTCCATAGATTCAAAATGGACGCATTTCTTGCCCGCGTATGTTCATTATGGACGTTCCAAGAAGCGATGCCGGCAGCAGGAACTGATTAAGGTTATCTATAGCTCACGCAGCAGGCGATGAACTATGCCATCCGGTATGCATGCATCTTTCTGCTCTTCAGTTGCGGAGTGTATCGTACAAGGCTGTTTGTTGATCTTTTATTTTTATAGTTCAGGTATTGCCATTACAGCGAGCTACGCCATTCGCCAATCCTCAAGATTACTGAAAGTAGGTGGATGCACCTCTGATCCGTCTTGCGGAGGGGATTTGCTTATCATTTCTACTTTGTCAGAATGTTGACAAGAGCGCGGAGAGAGATGAGCTGTTGTCATTGCAACAGCGACTGGAAAGCAAGATTCAGGTTAGCCCCCTTGCGACTCTACCTGACTGTGCAACTGACCGTGACGCAGGTTATTTCACCCGCCATTGACATGATTGAGCTCATGTAAGTGTCCTCAGACTACTGTATCTGTTTGGGAGACTGCGTGTTGACAGGGATAGTGCTGCGCGGGGTAATACATCACTGGAGTCCGCAGTTTACCTCACCAAATCTCTACGGTTAGACATTCAATCGTTGGGCCAGCGACTAGCCATTGCTGCTCAATCCGAAGAGCACATTCGGAATGGAGGAAAAGCACCGGTTGATCGCTCAAGGAATAAAGAGCTGCTCAAGCTTATTATTCAAGATATCAAGAAGCTTCTGGTCCGGATCGAAGATGCGGTTCCCCTGATGAACCTGGCCATCACGACATCTGGGGCCAAACTTTCAACCAACCTTCCCGCTACAGTATCACCATCCCGGCTGCTGCAGGCAAGCACGTTTCTCACTGCTGGTGATACACAGTACTCTGTCTCGCCTTCGCAAGCAGTTCAAATCGGTCCAACTTTTACCCTTTCCATGTACATGCTCTTCGCAAGCCATCTTCGTCCGCACGATGACGAAGGTATCCGCGAAACTACATGGAAGGAGGTGATTCACAAGGCGCGTTTAAAACTCCGCCGAGTTCCCATGAACATGGCGATTTCGCGAGACCAACCGCGACTCCTGCAGCTCCCTGCGGAGGCACGAATGGATGAATTTGCCTACCAGATTCTTGTCGTAGAAGATCTAGATGACGGACGAGTGCATACATTTGAAGAGGGTGGACCCCAACCACAGAAATTTGAGGGAGTCGATGCTGCGGGTATCCGCGAGATAATACCCATTCATCAGATATCCAAGATATTCTACGCGGACACGGGGAGAATTCTCAATATCAGCACCGAAGGTGAAACGAATAACCCAGTTCTTTTACTGAAAAGAGATACCAGCGCGATTCCACCACGACGAATGGTCGAGCGCGAAACCACCGCTTATAATGACACACACGGTTCGGATACGGAGGAAGAAGTCGACGAAATACAGGCACAGTTAGACGCCCAGTTATTAGGAGCTGGTACATACTCCACGGACAACAGTTTCCACGAGAGCTCTATCCCCGACGAGTGGCGGCTACCTAAGGATCTAGATCCAGAGTGGATAGCCTTTGAGGTCTACAACGAGGACGATACATCAGACTCCGAGTCAGATGGAGAAAATCCCAGCTCGCCTACTGATAGACTGGCGCAGCTCTCTTTAAAGTCCGATTGCAATTCTCCAAAACCAGATTCGCCTACACCAAGAAAATCCCAACCAGAGACAACAGTCTCAAACCCTCTTTTCAATAACATCCGCACTTCCCTCTCCCTCCTCGAAACGCTCCTACGCCTAATGTCTCTCCAACAATTCCAACAACAGTCACACCTATCCATCAGCGACGAGCTCCTCAACTTCTTCTTGGAGGAGTCCGCAACAACCGGCGCCGGCGGCGACGAGCAACACCGCCAACGGCTCCGCGCAGACGCAAGACGACGAGTTGGCTGGGATCCCTACGACGAGAGTCCCGTGAAGCGGCGCGGCGAGGATTACCAGTACAGCGGGACGCCCGAAGCTGTTTCGATAGGGTATTCACGAGGTGGGAGCGAGGCACCGCACACGCCAAGTGATAGCGCAAATAGGGGATTCCAGCTTCGCTCGAGGGAGAATACGCCGGAAACTCCTTCGCATCCGAGGCGGGCGGATTCTGGGACTTCGGGGCTTCGACGAGATAGTGCAAGGCGGAGGTCCTGGGTGCAGACTGAGGAGCGGGCGCGGAGGGAGTCTCCTCTTTCTCGTTGATTTATCTAAGAAATTAAAGGAAAATATGCTCATTCAATTAGTGAATTTGGTAGATGAAGCTCCTTGTAACCGTCTTTTACGTTACCACGGGTTTGAATAGCAGTGGATTGAGGATTTTCATAATCCCTTTAGAGACACTCATGACTTCAGGACGCATTTATGCATGATCCTGACAAGCAAAGAAGATTAATGGGATAGAAAACTCCCTGATATCAAGTAACTATCGCTATATTAAAGGAGGAACTTTGTGGTTAAAGTCCAACAAAAGAGGCAATCCTAGAACGCCTCCAGCTCATCCTGGAAAGAGAGAAGATCACTAAAGTAAGGAAATGAAATCAACCCAACTCCGCTGCACGCCAAACAATTCTCGCAATTAGACCATCCAGTGGCCGGCTCATAGAGAGAGAGAGAGAGAGAGAGAGAGAGAGAGAGAGAGAGAGAGAGAGAAGAAAGAAAGAAAGAGCGAGACTCTCAGAAAGTACTAATGTTAACCATCCACATATTCCTTAGAAAAAAGAACATTCACTATTCCCAGTCGTCGTCGCTGTCATCATCTTTAGGCTTCTCCTTGGGGCTAGCGGGCGTCCGGCTGGTAGTGCCGCTGACAACGTCGTAGCTAGATTCACTGTCCGGCTGGGAGACCTGGTCGTTGGATCGACGCGGTTCACTCGGTTTAAGCAAGTTGTTGTCTGTGGCGGGTTGAGCGGCAGCGGCAACGGCAGCGGCCTCTGTTGGCTTTTTCTTGGAGACTTGGGGGGTAGCCGGGGAGTCGGTGTCGTCTTCTGAATCGTCGTCCCAGCCGACCTCTTCGTCTTCTTCAACGCTAGCTCCTACGGCAGAGAAGCCTTCGTTAGCTGCTGATAGGCTAAAAAAAAAAAAGGAAACGAAAAGAAAGATAGACAGTGGGGAGGATAATAGCTTACCCTTAAGGAGCTCCTTTCGCTTCTGCTCCTTAGTCTCAATGACCAAGCGAAGAAAATAATACCGAGCCCAGAACTCCGCGTACTGGACCTTCTCCGGAACAAGCTTCTCCATCGCCGTGCGCAACTCGGGGTATTTCTCCAGGTCAGCAGCGATGGCAGAGGTCTTCTCTTCAACATTGAACGATTTTTGGAACGCGGGCCACTCGTCACTGACAGGGTCCTTTAGGAAGCTGTCAAGCGTGGTATGGATAACATGAAGTTGGGCTTCAAAGCGCGTCGCATGAATTACCCGCTTGCCCTCGGCATCTTTACTCTCGAATAGCACCTTCGATCCTGAATCCTCCTCCGGCGGAACAATAGTAACCGCATCCCGCAGCCTCTGGGTAATATTCTTCCCGAACCGCAGAATCGCCTCGTCCGCAGCTTCTTCCGCCTTCTCGAGTTCCTTTAACCGTCGAGACGCCTCGGCCTTGAAGCGCGAGAGGAAGTCGCCCGCAGGTTTCGTGTCCGTACTGTCTTTCTGCTGCTCAGCATTCGAAGAAGAGTCTCCGGCGCGGGACTCTGTGGGTGTCAGCGACCCTTCCGTTGTTCCTTGTTCTGCGCCGCCAAACGCTGTGCTTAAGGAGAGGCCCCTCGTCCGTCCGACAATGCTGTCTTTGAAACCCGAAAGCCCCTTGACGGCTTCTTCGCTGGCCGCGGCATATTCCTGTCGGGCTCCTTCGTAGTAGCTCTCGCCCTGTTTGCGGACGTTGTCCCATAAGCCACCGAGCCGGGAACCCCAGGGGCTTGCGGAGAAAGCGCGGAAGGTCTCTTGAAGCTCGGTGTTTAGGTCGACGGTCGGTCGGGCTTCTTTGGATGCATCATCCTGAGTCCCGTCCTTCTTCGTTTGATCGCTGGAGGTAAAGAGATCTTCTTGGACGTGGTCGTATATATCCATAGTTTCTGCGGTGTTGTGGGTTGGCTCGTGAGGGGGAAATTGCGGCAGTGACCTGTGCAGTTCGGACGCTTGGCTGCAGCTGGAGCAACCGGGTCTACGATGGCCCGAGCGCCGAACGCAGCGACTGAACTTCATGAAGCCTTTACAGAATATGGCATGATTACGTACCATCTAAGATGTCATATACTCTGGACTCTAGCTGTATATATAGCTGCGCTAATATTATGTCATCATGTATCTGGTAGACTGTACGGCTCCCCTACAGTATCCTGGCTACTCATCCAAAACGCAGGAATGGGAACGCTTTCCATGACGCTCGACGTCAGGATCTGGCTTCTAGATAGGAAACCTCGAGGTCCGGAACCCGCCGCTGCCGTCCTGTTTTTGTATATTCGATCCACTGGTTGCGAAGACTCCACTTGAACCACGACATCTCTAGCAGGAGAGCCAGGTCTGTTCGAGCTTGCACTTTCAGTATGTCGTGCAACCGGTGAGGACTCAGGAATAACCTCAGCGGCCACTCTATCCGCCTCCTGAGATTCATACTGATCCTGGTCGACGAGCTGCGGCTGACTTCCCGGCATTGCTTTGGCCGTTTTGACCGGTGAAGATGGCTGAGAAAGGGGCGTTAAAGTATGCAGCCCACTGGATTCCTCTGGGAATAGCTCCGCCATTTTCTGTGTGTTCAACGTAGGAACCGGCTCCAGAGGGAATTGTGTAGCTTGATGAATTCTCTGGTAACAAATTGAGGCGTCCGAAAGAAGATTGGATTGGGATGGCAGAGGGACCGATTCGACTTCTTGTTCAGAGGGTGGAAGAGGTGGGAGTTCTTGAGATTCGACCGTCTGGGGTTCGGGCGCGCCTTCTTCCTCTACGTAGTCGTCCGAGTTTGCATTCCCTTTGCCATGTGGTGAGCTTGGGACATCGGGCTTATCGTCTTGGAAATCGCTGTAGACCGACTCTGCGTCTGTCTCGTAAATGACAGTGCGTTGTGTAGGCGCAGTGCCATGGCGCTGTCTGGAAGTTGGTGTTTCCATCACCGCTTCATCGACGTGCTTGAGACAATCATTGGGCTTGGGGGTGGCGTTCGTTGACCTCTCCTGGGTACGTGATGATGGCGGTGATTGGAGATCGTTGTGTGATGGCTCATGGTCTGGAGCAGGCGTCATCCCGGTGGTCCTATGAGCGCCATGGGGTTGATTCAAGTTAGATGATTCTCGTTTGACTGGAGGTTCGCTGATGGCCTCAAAAGCAGGTTTCTGGGGCGATCGAGTCGCGCTGCGAAACTGGGAGGATGTGATAAATGCGACGCCCGGGCTTTCAGGCGACTGCGAAGACGGTATCTCAGCCTTTAACGGTTTCCTTGGTGTAATGGGAGCGCGTACAGCACTGTTATCCCCGTTGCTTTCTGGTTTTTGCAACTCTTTCGAATCGAGAGCATGACTCAGCCTCCTCCTCTTATGCTCATTTGACGGTTCAGGAGTATATGTCAGTTGTTGCTGGACAGCCCCGGCATCATCGTCTTTCAACTTTTGCCGTTTTGAGGCCTTTTTATTCGGAGTAATATATGCGTACTCGAGTTTCACATCCTCGTCTGGCTCAATAAGAACTCGTTGCACATAGTTCATCTGGGTCAGAGTCTTATCGTCCTTCTGTGGTACCTTCCCTTTCGTATCGCCCCCTCTCCTGCGTCCCTTCTTTGATACCCCGTCATTCAAATCGGAAGCCTTCTTCTTCGAGGGGCAGTGTTCGAGCGCGACCCGGGCAGTCTTTGATCGAGAGGTAGACGAGGGTCGATAATCCGCATCGTCTTCGTCATCGTTTCTCACTTCATCTTCCCCGTCATCCTCAATCTCAATCACCTCACGGGGATTCCCAGTCGATTCACCAACGTAGTCAATATCATTATCTGTGTCGTGACTCTGAGATACGGTCACAAAGTCAATCTGAGTAAGGGTCGGTTGATCCGCTACACTTCGCGTGGAGTTCCGTTTCCACGATCTGGAGGCCAAGGCCGTCGAAGAGGCTGAAGAGGGAGCTGGTGTGACAGCCAGCGAGCCTAAGGTTGCCGGCGCTCGTTTTAACTTGGTTGATGATCCAGGTTTCTCGGGGGTGTGGAAGTGATCTGTGTTCGTTTTCGTCCTCCTATCTCTGCCTCTTTGTCCCATCTCCGTTGGTACAACAAAAGGAGGTACTTGGATGAGTTTCAAGGCGAGCCATAGGCATCGGCGGGATTATTTACTGATCAGGTAGGACACAGCTGGGGAGACGTAGGATGTCACCTTCCAAGTTGACCCGGGGAGCGTTCATTTTGGCCTAGGTAGGTAGTAAGGAGTGAGGCTCGACGGTAGTTGCCTCAGGTTCGTCAATAAACGCGTCGACGCGCGAGTGGCAAATTAGGCTTAACTGAGTTAGGTTGGTCTGCGCACGTGCTAGGAAGTACTACCTTACTACCATATCGCTGCTGATGAACAGCCCAAGACTTACCATTGATATAGTATTGCCTCAGTGAGATCCATGGACTGGACTGGGAACAGCAACTACCTGTCGTGTTCAAAATGGTCTGGACTGTCTGCTGGACATGGACGCCTTAGTTGGACAGGCTGGGAACCTTCAAGGTTACTAGCTAGGTTCCGAGGCCGGGCTCTGTGATCGATATTGGATGCTGATACTAATGGGAACTCTATTCAACTGCCCTGACCCTGCATCACTTCAAGACAGCCCGGGATTCATCTATATTATCGGATATAGCTATCTAATGCGCAGATGATTGGCGAATGCCTACCTTAAGTAGATATCCTCCACTAACAACGACCGGTTCCAAGGTAACGTCATGTCCATGACGTTATGTAGACCTTGAGTGGGAGATGCATACAGGTACCCGGTTCGGGCTTCAACTACCTACCTGAACATAATTCAACCGTCTATTCATACTCAGTCAGCAGATTGAAAGCCGAAGGACAGATAAGCAGAGCCGAGACTTCATTCAAGGATGCTTTCGAGACTCCGACCAGCGGGTCGTCTTGCTTGTCTTCGACTCCGAGGACATATCCCGTTTGATGCTAGTCGTCGGTCTTTAGCTCATGTCGTTAAACCAGAGCGTATCCCGGCTGTAGGTGCTTGCAAGCGATTACAGGCCTGGCGGTCGACTGACTTCCCGCTGCTCAGGAAGAAGATGAACCCTTCAGCGTACCAATCGCGGAAGACAGCTTCGAAACGTACAACCTTGACCCTCCGCCGTGCTCAGTGGAAACCACAAAGAAACAACTTAAGCAGTTATACTATGATATGAGCATCATCAGGTCGGTTACCGTCGCAAAAGATTGTGGATTCTGCCAGCAGTTGCTAATATCATTTGCAGGCGGATGGAAACCGTAGCCGACAGTCTGTACAAGGATCGTAAGATCCGCGGATTCTGCCATCTATCAACTGGCCAAGAAGCTGTGGCTGTCGGTATCGAGCATGCTATCACACGCGATGATAAGCTGATCACCGCTTACCGCTCTCATGGGTTCACCCTGATGCGCGGTGGTACGGTGAAGTCAATTATTGCCGAGCTGCTCGGGCGCCAGGGCGGCATCTCGCATGGAAAGGGAGGTTCGATGCATATGTTCTGTGAGAGCTTCTTTGGCGGGAACGGTATTGTCGGCGCCAATGTTCCCGTTGGAGCTGGGATAGCATTTGCTCAGCAATATAATGACAGGCGGAATGTGACAATCGATCTCTTCGGGGACGGTGCAGCAAATCAGGGCCAAGTACATGAGGCTTTTAATATGGCGAAACTCTGGAATTTGCCGGTGATTTTCGGTGTTGAAAGTATGTTGCCCGACGACAAAAACCCGTCAGGTTGCATTCCACTCGGGATTTGATTCTAACCTGCCTTGAGCATAGATAACAAGTATGGCATGGGCACGTCTGTTGAACGCGCATCTGCTATGACGGATTATTATAAACGGGGCCAATACATACCTGGTTTGCGAGTCAATGGCATGGATGTCCTTGCCGTACTAGCGGCTATGAAACACGGGAAGGAGTATGTTCAAGCTGGCAACGGGCCTCTGCTCTACGAGTATACCACCTATCGGTTCGCCGGGCATTCCATGTCGGACCCCGGCACAGCCTATCGAACGCGCGAAGAGCTGAAAGAAGCGCGTGCAAATGATCCGATCTCGAGTTTCCGGGACAGATTGATCAGCTGCGATGTGTTTTCAGAGGACCAGGCCAAGGAGATCGATCGGAGTGTACGGAAAAGGGTGAACGATGAAGTCGCAGATGCAGAGCAATCGCCTGAACCTGAGCTCAAGGCAGACGTCCTATTCCAAGACGTCTATGTTCGTGGCAGTGAGCCGAGCCAACGACGAGGGAGAACGGTCGATGAGACTTACTATCTTGGTTGAAGAGATTTATCTTCGCCATACCTCAACGTTGCCGCATACATCGAAGGCTGTTGAGCGTCTGCGTGAGTACCAATATCGACATTCGATTTTGATAACACCAGTGGGGCTCCAAGTTATTCAGCCTTCTGCCAGGAAGAGTAAATAATAATAGGAAAGTCGGTTCCGTGGCCAGAGTACGGTACTCCGCCAGAATGGTTATTGTCGTCTCCCAGCTTTGTGTCAGCCCAAGTTTCGAACGGCTGCTTGATGCGAATCTGATTCGAGAGCTTAGGCACGCATGTAGCCGAGTACGAATACAAAGGTTCCGACATCGTGACAGGCTCTTGTTCAGCTGTAGGATCTCGGCCGAGCAATAATCTCCAACGTCGGAAAGGAGTCGAGGACCCGCATCTTTAGGGTTCCCACTGCCTACATAGATCAATCATCACCTCATCACTGCCCGCATGCCTTGATACGGAGTAGATACGGAGCCGTATGTACGTGTCCAGACGAGTATGGAAGTCTCCAGCATGATGATCCATGAATAACGATGGATGGATGCATCCAAATCTACCTCAGGCTATCCATGTTTGAAGAACTAGGCCAGATCAGGAAGGACTCTCCTCTCGAGGGCGCCATCTCCATAGTTATTATTACCAGGGCAGTCTGGTCTTCAGCTCTTGAGCCCTGGCTCTTAATAGTTAATATTAATTCTCCTCCAGCCAAAAGCAATCGGACGCACAGAAGGGATCATCGATACGAACACCATTTCTGCCCAACTGCAGTGGAGACTCTCTTCCCGTAAGACTCAGAGCACCTTGTCATGCCTCATGGAATAATGTACATTCTTCAGATGCTGGCTAACCTCGTGTTCAGGCCGAGATATTGTTGCAAATCCAGACTCTTCTTCCAGCCTAGCGGTAAGGTCTGCGTTCATTAAGGATCGAGTACTGTACCTCCTCCGGATTCCGACGTATTTACTGTATGTATGCAGTGCGCATAGAGCACGGGTGCGCGGCACTACGTAGGTACTGGGAACCTACTACTCTGCGCTGTGGAAACTGTTGGTCACTAGATCCCATCTACGACACTGGACAGACTATCAAAGACCCACACTCAGTCATAGACAACTTCCAAGTTGGAATAATGGGACTCCGCCTGCGTCTGCTAGCTATCCTGCCCACATCACCTGTGTTAGCGTACTGTATCAAGTGTGAAGGGTATTCTCGTGCAGGGACTGTTTGTGTTTGTCCCTAGATATGGCCTATCGTTGCAGTCAACTTGTCAACCAAGCCTACATTCAATTTGTCACCAAGGGCTATGAGTCCCGATCTTTCACGGCATGTTACCTTTCGACGGGGACTGCATGAGCGCTGAGTGGCTCCCCACTGCTCTGATTGCTTCGTCGAGGGGCCTATGTAGCCTCTGGCCGCCTTGCTCTGGGCACTTCAACTTATTTCACAATAAAGTCCGCAGTGCCCAATTCAGATAGAGGAATGATGGAAGAACCCGCTTGTCCGATTCATTCCGATATCCATAGTGGTTGCCTTTTTCCAGCTATGGAAATGGTACGGATCAAATGGATGTCCCTCACTCTTGCTGAATGCAGGATTTTGTACGCGAGTTGTCTCATGCGCTTCCTCCCAGTAATACCAATCCGGCACGTCTTTCTAATTCGTAAGAAATAGATTAAGATCTTGAACATTCAAATGTTTGGGGACACTGGCTCGGCTAATTCCAGGCTTGCTTGTTCGGCTCCCTGAGTTGGATAATAGCTGCGTTAGGTCGGGACCATGGATCACCGAATCGGCGCCGGGCCTAAACTACTGCAGGCTGCAGGCGAAAAAGTAACTCGAATGATACAACGCGAACTGCAGACTAGTGTACGTCAGCCACTGCACCTTTACCCCTCGTCCTGATTCTCGCTCTGGCTTTGTGGATTCCTTCGCTTTCCTTTTCTGACACGCTTTATGAGATGCTCTAACCCTGCTTGAAGGCTCCATGCCAAGGGAGGCCGCATATGGATATCTTGGATGGGCTATTTGAGAACTGGAAAAGGGTAACAAAAAAAAAAAGGAAAAAATTCGTCAATTCGTCGACAGATCCATCCATTGTCCATAGCAAACTTCAGGTCTCTGAGGTACTTACGCAACCAGTGCAGAGTTTAAACCAGACGATTTTTCCATTGCTGGCGTATTCCGTGCGAATAACCCAGTTAAATACCGTGAGCTGGTCAGTCGGCCTCGGATATCGCCGCCTCCTGAGATGCACGAAATCTGACACTGGCTCACACATCATGAAGAGCTAACTTGATAACGGCATGGACAATGACCCATTGAGGGTGCGGACTCTATATTGAGGCTAGCCTGCCTTGAAGAGCACCACTGCAGGCAGGGAGGACTTAAGAAGTTAGTAGTGGGGAGTCCCGTCTCCTAATAAAGGCTGCAGCTGGCACTCTCTGTCACCAGATTCTGCACGGCCACTGTGCTCTGAAAATCAACGAGTCCCCTTACGGACCTCTCGGTCCCTCGGGAGTATAACAGGACAAACAGGAGCGGAAGCAGAACCCCATGAATTGAATTCATGAATGATACCAAATAATAATAAAGCCAAATGGTAGGACGGACTCCCGATGAAACCAACAACTTACAGGTATTTGAAGGCTGTTACCAGTTCTAGTAAGTGGGTCGAAATCCGAGAGTCTGGATAGTCTACGGACCGCAGCTCCATTCGTAATTGAACCACTTCAGGCTCCTCAGTCCATCCAGGATCCATCCATCCGGGCTGAAATTTCAATACGGGCCGTCAGCTTACTGGCTTGGTTTGGAGGACTCGAAGAGTGATGACATCTCGTCAAATATCCTAATGGCCGGACAGGAGAGAATGTTTGAATCTGGGGGTTTAAATTATGCGCCGGAACTCCGAGTCAAAGAGAGTTCTCGGTGCAGAATGACGGGTCCGCATCCAACCCAGCCGGACGGATATTAAGGGAGCGATCGCATGGTTGAGAAACTCAAATTATTTCCAGCAGGACGGCACCCGCCGTAATTGGGTCCCAAGATCGGGCTCTTTTGCTGAAGATCGGCCTATATTGGACCTATTTATTATTGTACTGTTGTACAAGAGTAGTACGGAGTAGCGCATTATGATTTATTTATTACCGAGGTATCCAACTCAACTTTGCACCCCTACTTACTTACTACCTAGTCTAGTCGAGCCCCTTTTCTGCAGGACTTCTCTCTTAGGTCCCGACTGCAGGTGGGTGATGCTGAAGGCTAAGAACGAGATGATGATACGGGAAAACGGAGACATTAATTTGGCATAAGAACCGCAGAACCTGAAGCACTCCTCCAAATCTCACCCATCCTAAGTATAATATAATGTAATGGCCCAGGTGTCTTGGTGCCAACTGATCTACAAGAAACGTGCTGCAACCACCCGTTACGGGCCCGACCTCGACGTCTGGCAGCCATCCATCCAAGGTTCTCTTTCCTGTCTTGTCACCGCGCTGGTCCAACCTTGAAGGAGTCTGGGCCGCCATGGAATATTTATTACCTAGTATTAATAATATGTGGCTGCCACTATGTAGTCTACTTCGTAGACTATATAGTTACTGTCCGATGAGCCCTCAGTAATCTAGGTAGTGGCTACCCGCTACTACATATAGGTACTCTATCTAGCTCTCGTCCCAGTTTCCCGGAACAAACGTCCGTGCCTTGAACTTAAGTTCTTCCTCCACGGCTCAATTTCGGCAAGAACTGCCAGTTCAAGCGACAAGAATATATGTCTATGCTCAAATATATATGTCAGGGGATGATCGTCGTTCTTCTCTTATTCCCTGGGCTCGATCAGGTACTAACACGATAACTACGAAGGGGATTTGGCTGGGTAGAATTCTGGATGAGCGCTCTTTCGTGTACAAGCAAGAGACGGTAACTCACTTTGTGCTGCCAGTGAAAGTTACTAAAATAGTCATGACTTATAAGTCACCATCATGCTTGCTACGTACTACTACATGCTTAACGCTAGAGAAACTTGGCTTGTTGCGGAGTTGGACGGACGGACAGACCCATTGTTGCCGGATGGGGCTGCAGGAGGGGTGGGGGAATTGCAGGTGGAGAGTCAAGGTTAGCTTTACCAACGTGGTTTCGGGATTTGGAATAATATTCCTCGATTTGCAAAGGCCTTCACCCAGCCCGCAGTTTGCAAGATGAGATGTTGAATCATTTGTGTTGACTGACTACTCTCAGGGCAGTATACTTGGGAGCATAAATGAGAAAGACCCTCAGAATAATGCTCTCTCGAGGTCCCGCCCGGGCAATTATTTGCTCCTGCCTAACAGTAACATGAGCTGCTTTAATTTGTGCTGGTGATCCACGGCCGAACCGCCCGTTCGGGATCTGGTTCTTCCATGACACATCCCGGCGCTCCTGCAAGCACTTCTAGCTGCAGTGTGTAGGCACTACTACTAGACTAGTAGTAGGCACAGGTAGGCAGTGACCTCGGGCCTCGCAGTTGGGTCCGTCTGAGAAATCCGAATGAGGATACATACAGACCACCTACGGTACCTATGACTCGTGGAACCCCCTAATTATGCGAGGCTTCCCAGCACAAATACATACTATACTGCCAGAAGCCTCGGGAACACAACACTGCTGCATCCGCTCCAAAATATTCTAGACTACCCCGCTTTCTTTCTTCGAGATTATTCCAACTTGGCTTATCTCCTTACTCGACGAGGTACTACACTACTACTTACTTAGGTAATCGATACCGTTCACCACCTGGCATCCCCCGTTACCAATGCCATATGATTGGCGCTTGTCGCACCTTGAATACTCGGATTAATTTAAGCTAAAAAAAGAAGGATCCAAAGTTTGACTCAAGTCTAAACTTAATCCAGCCTGCCGGGTCCAGCGTCAGAAAAGGAAAAAAAAAGGCCCCTTGGAGTCTTGGACGCGTTGGCAGCGTTAGCACCCTACCTCCCCTACCCACTACTGCCCCTCCCTGTATGCCTATGGCGAGGAGCGTCGCCATCCGTCCATGATCCATTAATATGCGGTTACCGAGTGCGGGATGAAGTCCGCTTTATATAGGTGTGCCGCTGGCCGTGTCGAATAATGAGAATCTGCAATATCATACTCGCCAGCCTTGCCCTGCACACGAGTATACCCACCTAGACCCTCGCCCTCGGGACCACTTATCACCTACCTCTCCCTGTACTACTGACAAGGCTGTGTGATATTCTTTCTAAAAGCAATTGCTCGACTCACCGGCCTTGTTACTTAGTTAGAATACAACAAACTCCATCCAATTATTCTAGCTCACTCCACATACTATACTCTCCTGGCCCAACGCCAAATGCCTAGGCCCACCACAACTTCAAGACCCTCTGTAAGTTGTATCCTACGTCTCTATAAGTCGACCTTATATTTTTATTTTATTTATGGGCTGTTAAAGCCTTGGGATCAGTCACCACCCCGTGGTGTCTCAGGTCATTTTTCGAACATAGTGTGGATTGTTACTGACCAGCCATGCCCCAGGATACAAATCAGTGGTGAGTTACTTTCGGCTTTTTCATTTGATCAGATTTTTGAAGACGAAATCAACAGTCTTCCCTAGGGCTCCGTTGCTGAAATCCCAAACCAATTAGTGACACCCAGTCATTGACTGCGAGTGTAACCGATTACCCCATCGAATATGGCAGAACATACCACAGATACCATGAAGGCTGTATGTTTGTTCGCATCAACTTGCCTCGAAACTCCAACAGTCTGACCGGGTTATAGCATATGTATATCCTAACGATGAGCAGGAAATGGATCGGCTGGACATGCAGCACCATATGTGCAAACTCTTGACTGGGGGCCGCTTATTCTTTGCGCCCTTAAGAAACCCACGCGAGATCCTTGATATAGGCACCGGCTCAGGGATATGGCCAATAGAACTCGGTAATCTCCATTCTGCGCCCTCTGATGTTTATCTTTTCCTCCTGGCATTTCTCACACATATTCTTCTTTTTCTTTTGATGCAGCATCTATTTTCCCGGAAGCGCAGATCACAGGGACCGATCTCTCCCCTTGCCAACCAACCGAAGTTCCCGAGAACGTCCAGTTCATAGTCGACGACATCACAGAAGAAGAGTGGCTCTGGGAACACAACTCCCTCGACTACATCCACGCGGGACACCTATCCGGGTCCCTCCGGTCATTCAAGACTCTCTTACAGCAGATGTTCGACCACCTCAAGCCTGGCGGCTGGGCCGAGTGCCATGAGTTCGACACGATGGTCAAATGCGACGACGGCACGATGCCGCCGCTAGACGAAGACCAGATCGGAACATATCAGTTCCAAGACTGGTGCGATTTGCAAATCAGGGCAGGCCACGCAACAGATCCCCCGCGGCAATTCCGGGTCGCCCACCGACTTGCCCGTGGCATGAGAGACATGGGCTTTGTGGACGTTGAGGAGCGGATCTTCAAAGCGCCCGTGAATCCGTGGTCGAGTGATCCCCATCTTCACGAGATCGGCCGGTGGAATGAGTCGAATATCCTACAAGGCCTGTCTGGATGGTCCTATAAGCCGCTGACTACGCTGGCGTGGTCGAAGCCGGAGATCGAGGTCTTTCTAGTTGAGGTACGGAAAAGTGTGCAGAATCGGGATGTCCATGCGTATCTGAACTTTCATGTCATTACTGGGAGAAAGCCTTTTCCTGGGGAACAAGTACAACAATGAATCATAATATGTTTCCCAAGGAGATTAGATTCTTCGGTGTCTATCCTTCCCTTGCAGGCTTTTCAAGTTCTGGTCAGCGTTATTCGCAGGGGCATAAGTGATATATAACAAGGAGAATGGTATACTTCAAGTTGGAACTTGTTGATGGGTAACTAAGAAGGTTCCTTGTTGTTATGTCCTGTTTCAAGTGGTGCTGCCACGTGCAACTTGGTCAGCACAGTTTGTTAGGCTGGAGATTTTTTTTGGATAAAGAAGTATAAGAAACCGTCAGCACAGTAGGATCGGACTTCCAGGCTTTGAAAAGTTAAGGCGGTATCCACATCACGCTCCTGCGCTCGCATGGTAGGATAGATGGAACTTAGTGTTTATGCCTCAGGCATCAAGAGAACGAATGCCGCTTAGTAACCCGAAAACAACCCGACCTCCATCCAGCTTGGGCCTCCGATCCGCCCAGTTGCGGTCTCGCATTTGACACATGCGGCAGGGGTCCAGGGCACTCAATTGCTCGAATGACCCAATTACTTCCTCATGTCTCTTGGGAGATATGCCTACCGGCAGGCTAGCTGTTCCTCTTCGTCGCCTCTGTTCGACCACGTGTGGATCAGCGAAGAGCAGCTAGCGTCGACCTTTAAACGATTCGCGAACGGCCAACGTCGATACGAGAGTCGGGTACCGGGGCCATTGGAGGCCAAAAGGCGTCTGGCTAAGCGGAAGAATACAGCTCTGGCTAGTATAGCTGGGGCAGGCCCGTGGGATGATGTCGCTTGTTTGTTTGGACGCAATGGCCGGGAACATATGAAGTGGACAGATACTTCGGGACGTCTAGGTAAGGCGGAATGAGATCCTTTGCTATTGAGTTTGGCGTGTGGCAGGGGACAGGGGAATCTCTAATAAAGGGGTCTTAGATCACTATCTTTCTCCGTCTAACTCGAATCCGCCCACTACGACGTTTTACAATGAGATTTCTGGGTGGACCGGTCCCGGCGGTTCGCTACATCGGCCTGAAGCTCGTGATAAGATGGATACCGCTACGCGAGATCAGATTTTTGGAGAACAATTGCGCCAATATCGGACAACCAGCGACTTGAAGCTTGCTCTTCGCACTTTGAATATTGACCTCCGGCAGGAGCCTAGGTATAGTCGTCTGATACTCGACCACCTAGTTTCGCAGGTGTTCCAGAAAGAGGACACCATACGCGAACTGGTCTCGTTTCTGGAGGATCCGCATCTGAATGTTCCTGGAGCGAGCAATTTTCATGGTGCTGTGAAGTATTGTATTTCACGCGGAACCCAGCTGGATACCCGCCATTTTTTGTTTGGTGCTCTTATAAGGGCACTGGAACTCGGTACTGTTTCCTCAAAGGAAATCAGCGCGATTATAAAAGACCTGGCGAGAATGGCTGCAGCAAGCCAGGATAAGAAACGTTTGACGCATTTATATCGCTTAATGTGGGACGCGATTTGCAGGTGTGACATTTATGGACCTCAAGACGTGGACGAGGCTACGTACGATATATGGCTTACCATTCTCAAAGAAATGGGCACCGCGATTGATTACTTCTTGGCGAAAGATCTTCTATCGGCTGCTGGATTGTCCCTGTCAGTGAAGAGCGCTTGGGCGCAGGAGTTTGTCACTCAATGGCTCGAAGGAAGATCTTCCACGCGGCTTAATGCTCAGCACATTGTTTTATTTCTAAGACCTTTCGATGTGGATTCCATATCTAATGTGGTAATATCTACCACTGAGGCCTTGATATCTTCCGAAAAGTCGCGCCTGCTCAATAGATGGGCCCAATGTTTAGCGAAGCTCCCTAATGCGTCTGCCATTGCCTCGTCAAGCATGTGGACTGACATACCGGCACTCCCTAGTGCCTCCTCTAACCAAACGCCACACTCACCGCGGCATCTGATCATCCAGCGTCTCTGGCTGCTCTACACGATGAGCTCGTCCCTCTCCGCAGGTTTTATTGGAAGGCGCCATCCAACGACCGTGAGTCTCTACAGGCTCTATGAGTCTGTGAGACAAGGTGATATCACCGGCTTGTGGGATGATTTGACCGAAGGAATCCATGAATTGAAACTACCATGGACTGATTACCAACTGCTCATTGATGATTTAAGGACCAAAGGAGTCTCAAACAACGCCCCCCAACGCAATATCACAGGACATTCTCACTCCACATCACTATCCTTTGCGGAAGTCTTCTCCGATGTACATCGCTACGACGCTCTCCGACCTATCTTCTTCAGCAATGTCGACAGGCTGATCCGCCAGATCAACGTCACAAGCCCTGCATTCCGAGAACACGCACTCCACGTCGCAAGGGCTGGCGACTCCTTACAAGTCTGGACATTGGTCCGTCTTTTAAGATCCCACACCCCCCTGAAGATCGCGCTGGCAAGATCCTGGCCTGGGTCCGCTGTGGCGCAAGTCGACCCTGCAAAGCGCATCAGCACGAATACACCACATCCCCAAGAGGCACTCGAGTTGATCCATTCCTTAGCGACCGCATTCGCTTGCTCTGAACAACTTTCCCCACGCCGGGCCTTCAAACTGGTCCGTTGGCTCTTCGTCTACCTTCTCAAGCACAGTGCGCCTGTGAGACCTGAGATTGCGCGCGCCATGTATCACGCTGGCGTGGTGAGATTCCGGAAATCCGGGAAGCGCGTCGCAATGGCGCAGTATCGGTACATCTGGGCCATTGTTCTGGAAACAGAAGACCCGGATACGGTGCATGGTATTCTTGGTCGGACTGTTTCGCCTGCAGAGCGTAAACGGTATTTGGCCCGAGATAATCTTGGGGAATCTGAACAGTACTAGATAGTGGTGGGTAGAGGTGCGACATGAACAGTCATGAAACAGCGTTTTGACTAACGGTGAGCCGGAAATGGAATGGGATTGTGACGAATTGATACCCTGTATTTATATATAGATGTGTCGGCCTGGGACTAGTAGAGTATACCGTCCCGATCATTAGTGTACGAGTGGTAGAAAGGAAACGTGATCATGTTCATTCAGTATTGCGGACGTAGCTGCGGTGGCCCTGTTGAAACCCTTATATTGCTCCATTACTTCGAGGAACAGTTTATCGTTTGAAGACATCTCTTGTTTGCTCGATTACACAGCGACAACCCTGTCTATGGGTCCACCTCCATCAAGTTGGGATCACCCGAAATCTCCTCTACTGTAACATATTTTCTCAAATCCTCCTTCGTATAAACTTTCTGGTTGAGGTAAGCTGTGGTGCCCTTGGCGAAACGGTAATCACGTTCCTTCTGGCCACGCTCGTTGGGCTTCATGTAGTTCCGCAGCAGTTGCGTAGGCTTGTCCTTCTCAATCACGCAGACGTCGACATTGCTACCGGATCCCAGATCGTTGAAGATACCAGCTTTGATGGCTTCAGATGCCAAGGCGATAGCCTCTTCTTTGTTCAGGTTGGCCTTCCACGTCGATTCGAAAACCGACATGGCTGCTAGTGAACCAGAGCCCATGGTCACATAGGGAAGCTTATCTGTTGATCCGTGGGCGTGCACAGTGTACAAGCCGACACCGGTTGGGTCCACGCCCGCAACTACCAGGTACGCGCCGATGTGTCCCTGGTAGCGGAAGAGGTGTTGCTTCAGCAAGGTCATGCAGGTAATAACTCGCGGTGGTCGCCCGGTCGAAAGAGAGTGCAGTTCGATGTTGGAGCTGATCAGGGCCGTGGTGAATTCGGTATCAGCGGCTGTACCGGCTCCGGCACACCAGATCTTGGGGGCGATGTAGTGTAATTTTTCGC
Source organism: Aspergillus egyptiacus (assembly GCA_025688805.1). Classification (NCBI taxonomy): domain Eukaryota; kingdom Fungi; phylum Ascomycota; class Eurotiomycetes; order Eurotiales; family Aspergillaceae; genus Aspergillus; species Aspergillus egyptiacus. Next base: position 97,682 of record MU628416.1, read on the forward strand.
AGTTCTAATCGAAACCAACCAAGTAATGAGCAATTCGAGCTTTCTTTCTGCGAAAATCACGATTGGGCGGGGGTCTCTGAGTTACCTTGTCTGCTACGATGGGACCGCTCGTGGCCCTGGTATCTGCGGCGATCTGTGCCAAAAGTCAGCGCCGTCCACCTACCCAACTCAACTCGCCATCTGATCGGGGAAGACGCACCACAACACCATTGTCGAAGACACAGCCGACAATCGTCGTACCCGTGCTTGTGGCTTTCGGGAGCGGCACTCCCTTGGCGTGAAGAGCGGCGTTGCGGTTGTAGTTGGAGAAGTCGAAGCCGGTCATGGCGGCGGAACACGATTGAACAATTTCTGCAAGTGACCTGGGCTGGAAAATTCCGGAGACTAGGAGGACAGAACGAAAGGAGAGATTGGGGATGATGGAACAGGAGTTGACTGGGAAGCTGGAGTAGGTCGATCGAAGCTGGGGGAGCTGCTCTGGACTCTGACGAAGCTTCCCGCCGCCTAGTCCTGCTGCCTCAGGCCACAATCAGCAGTCCCGTGCCCAGAAGCTCCTGCCTTACTGTTTTTGTTCACCAAGAATTCATGGAATGACATGATTTACTTCTAGCTCTTGATTGCTACATCTGCAAATCAAGCACCCTTCAGTGGTGGGCTACTACTGTTGTACCCTCCTCTGCCTTCTTGCATCCTACTCCTCATTTCGGTTACCTTTCAACTGAAGGGCAAGTAGTCAAGAATCCCACTTTTGCGCAGCTCTTCAGCAACCGCAGTCCACAGCAATCTCTCGTCGCTCCTTTCCCTCACCACAGCCGCGTTCGTCTTCTCCTCATGCTCTAAACCCCGATAAGACCTAGGCGACCGTCCCCGTTTCGTTCCGGCCCATTTAGGGAAACCCAGGATGGCTTTTAGCATGGGTTCAGCCAACCCTGCAGGGAATATACCAACAGAACTGGGACCTGAGCTTCCTGATCTCTATGCCGAGGTAGCCCTCCCGATTCTCGACATTTATCTAAAGATTGCTAATAGCAGGAACAGGAAGTCGGTTTCAAAGGCGTTTCCGGTGATAGCAACATCCAATTCCTCTCTACCCCTTGGCCCGCCGACGCGCTTCCTGCCCCGACATCCACCTTACTCGCTGTCGCATCCACAAAAGGCATCGTAGTCGGCGCGAGCCCCAATTCGTTGAGTGTCGCCTCTACCGAAGCTGTCCGAGCCGCGATTTCCGCAGACACTGGGAAAGACAAGGTTAAAACAAAACCTTTTCAGCCACAGGCGACCATCTCTCTGCCCGGGCGGCCTACGCATGTAGCGTTTGCCTCTAGCGACAGTGCTCTGGTACTCGCCACTGAAAACGGGTCTCAGCTCTCAGTTTTTGAAACAGGGAGTCTACTACAGCCAAATGCACAGCCCGCTATTTCCATTCCGACAAATGGCGCCACATTCCGCACCGTCGCTCCAAATCCTGCGCAGGCCGATGATTCGCACTCTTCCCTGGTAGCTCTCGTTACAACGGCTGGCGAACTGTTGATTGCGGATCTCAAGGCCGGAAACCTTGTTTCAGGGTCGAATGGGAATATCCTGAAAACTGGAGTCAGTTCTGTGTGCTGGAGCAATAAGGGAAAGCAGCTCGTAGCTGGCCTGGCGGACGGGTCTGGTTATCAAATGACCCCAGACGGTGCCCAAAAGGCTATCATCCCCAGACCTCCCGACCTCACAGAGGCTTGCCACGGTAAGCGCGGAGATAGGAAAGGCAAATTGTACATTCCATGACTAACTCTTTGCGCAGTGTCTTCAGTCGGATGGCTTGAGAATGATATCTTTCTAATGGTCTATACTCCCAATGCTGCGGAAGACGATATGGGGATGACCCCCTCTTCGTCGTATTACATTATCACCAGAAATAAACAGGGTCCTTTCTTAATCCAGAAGCTACCCGAGTTGGCCACACCTTTTGGCTACAAACGCGCGCCCGCTTATCAGTTCATCGCACGACTGCGAGACTACAAACCGCATCTGAGAGATGTACTGATTGTGTCTTCCACAGCCTCTGCCGACGTCGGACTTATTACCAGGTCGGACCACCCACTAGCCAGTGACGATAGTGCCAAAGCTGCCGTGGGACAGTTTGCTACCACGGATGTCAACGACGATACGAAAAAGGCCTCTGTGCCGTTGAAAGATTCGGTTGACGAGACTTCTGTTATAGGCTTAGCACTTGACCTCTCCAGTACTGAAATTGTGATCTCCCCCATCCAAGGCGAGGATATTGACGAAAGTTCAACACCTCTACCTAACCTCCTCCTCCTGAATCATGAGGGCATCTTGTGTTCCTGGTGGTTCATCTATTCCGATTCAATTCGACAGAAGATACCGTATAATGGCCTAACTTCGGTAAGCCCGCAACAACAGTCGACCTTACATCAACCGACGGCACAGCCGCAGCCAGCAGCGCAGCCAGCATTTGGAAAACCAGCATTTGGACAGCCAGCTTTCGGTAGTCCTGCCACTCCTGCAGCTCCTGCCTTTGGTGTTTCAGGGTTTGGAAAGCCACCTGCTGCGCCCGCGTTTGGCAGTCCATCAACCCTGGGTTCTCCACAGCAACCCAGCTTTGGCAAGCCATCATTCGGCACACCTTCCTTTGGCGCACCTTCATTTGGTTCTCCTGCTGCAGTAGGTTCGAGTCAACCTCAGTTTGGCAAATCCGGCTTCGGACAGCCCTCTACACCCGGCAAAGGACTTGGGTCATTACCTTTTGCAAGTGCAGGCGCAAGCTCAGGGGGTGGCTTTGGTTCTTTCGCAAGTGGAGGCGGTTTCGCCAGTCTAGCTGGCTCACAACCGTCTGGAGAATCCCCGTTTGCGAAAACAGCTGGCGAAAGCCCCTTTGGTAAACCTTCTGGCCCGTCAGGGTTCGGTGCTCTGTCGGATAACAAAACAGCATTTGGATCCCAAAATACGGAGGCATCGAAGAGCTCCTTCGGGGTGGGTTCAAGTGGCTTCGTACTTGGTTCGACGTTCAAGGGCGATGGCACTGCCGTTAATGATGCGCCGAAGCCAGAGAAACCATCCGGTCTCTTCTCGTTTGATTCAACAATTGATGAGATGGTATCGAGCCCTACCAAGCCCAGTCCGCCCACCGAAGCTATGGATGACATGGAAGATGCAGCTGCTCCTCGTCAAGAAACTCCCAAAACGAAGGAGCCAGCACCATCATTGTTCCGCGCCCCTTCGACTGGATCCTCAGTGTTCGGGTCTTTCGGCACTAAGACTCAACCCCAACCCTTTGGCGCGGCCCAGACTAACAAGTCGCCTTTTTCGCTTCTGGGAGATAGCGCAGCCGCAAACAAAGCCGAGAGTCCTTCATCACCTCCATCCGATAAGACCGCCATGGCTAGCCCGCCCTTCAGCAAGGCCAAGTCACCAGAGCCAGAGGCTCCGATAGAAGAAGCGCCACTTCCCCCTGACCCAACGACCAGGGATGTGTATAACCCGGGTGATACGTCTGCGTCTTCAAATGTCTCCAAAGCCTCAATTGAAGAAGCACCTCTTCCGCCCGATTTCACAGCTGCACCAAAGTCCCCAGAGCCTCAAGGTGAACCACCATTGCCGCCCGACTTCACTGTCAAACAGAAGGAAGACAGGCTGGAGGAGGCGGAAGAAGCCCCATTGCCTCCGGACTTCACGAATCAAGAACCAAGTACATCTTTGCCGAAGGAGCATCCACCTGTTCCAGATGGTTCAGAAGCGGATGAATCTGAGGAAGGTTCCCAGGAGGCAGAAGAGTCTGATTTTGAGGACAGTGGAGAAGAAATCACACACGATTTCGGCGAGCCCGAAGCTGGTACGCCAAGCTTGAAGTCATCGCCAGAGGGCTCCTTTAATGCTAGGGAAACGGAAGAGAGCCCCGCTGGGGGCTTGTTTGGTCGGATCTCAAAGCCCAAGGGATCGCCCGGGCAAAAGCCCCGTCAGTTATTTGGAGAAATAAGCAAGCCTATATTTCCTCAAACAGCTCAAGACCGCGAACCTCCCAGATCTCCTAGCCCCGTCCGGGTATCCCGCAAGCCGGGAAGCGCACTCGCAGCCCGGAAATCCTCGCTGTCGGAATTGGCCAAGCGTGAAGGCAAACTACGACTCGAGCACACAGAAGGGCGAAAGTCGCGCCAAAAGCCCCCTATTAAGACACAGGAAGAGGAATTATCCGATGATGAAGATGAACGACTCCGCGCGGACCTCAGCCGACCTCTGGAACCGGTACCTACGCTCGATCCCTTTCTTCCTCACCAAGACTATACGGGACAAACCACGAAGCCTGGTATTCCGGGTCAGATTGAACGCCTTTACCGAGATATCAATTCCATGGTTGATACTTTAGGCATCAATGCACGGTCTCTGTCCTCGTTCCTGCTATACCAACAACAGTCCACTAATTCCGACTGGGTTAACGCTTTACGCGGAGATCACCCAGCTGACATTCTGGACGATAAGTTGTCCCTCCGACAGATCGAGAATCTAGATAATGCTGTTGCCGTCCTTGCGGGCTCTTTGGATGAGCAGAGAGTGCAGGGGGTAGAAGAGAAACTTGAGAGTTGCAGGGAATTGCTGAGCAAGGATATCCTAACGCTTCGCAGTCAGTGTGCTAGTATTAGGAAGACTCTCGACGCATACACTGATTCCGCCGCCATCCTTTCCGCACCTCTTTCCGCTGAGCAGGCGAATCTTCAACAAGATCTCCGGACGTCGTCAGCTGACATTCAAGCAAGGCTGGTGGACTTGGAGTCTGCAGTGTCTCTTCTCCGGGCAAAGATTGCAGATGCGACCGGGGCTGATGGGTCGCGGCAGACGACGAGACGTCCAACTGTCGAGGCTGTTACCTCAACCATTGGGACTATGATGAACATGGTTGAGAGTAAAAGTGGCGACATCGATGTCCTAGAAGCCCAGTTGAGGAGGCTAGGCTTCGACACCTCGGCAGCTCCGACCAACCAGCCGAGCTCTGCATTTACAACCCCCAGAAAAGGATGGGAAAGAATTCCCACTACTCCTGGATCACTGGATGGCCCCGTAAGCTCATACCACACTCCGGACTCTGCTGCCCGAGGCGTCAACTTCGGGTCGAGCATCAACGGATCGGCGAAACCTAGCAGGCTACGGGCCGTGGAAGCCCTTGGCGACAGACGGGAGAACTCTCAATGGAAGGCCAAAATGCAACGCAGGCAACATATTATGGGAAGCCTGAAGAAGGCGATTGACGAAAAGCAATCCAAAATTCGGAGTATAGATGATCTTTAAGTCATGCTACTTTCAGTAACACTGACACTATTTTTTATTTCCCCATCCCCCTTACGAATTGCACAGAACCGACGAATCACGCAATGGAGCAACGATGATGGTTGTGCTTCTTTTTGTACATAGATCTTCCTGCCTTTTACCCTAACATTGGCATGAGTTGGCTCATCTTTAATCACCCAATAAAACCTTTGAACAACGTATATTCCAATAGTACTAGCACAAGACGTCTGAGTATCTTAGATGCGGGCAGTATCGTCCAACCCAAATAGTTATTACCATTCCACCTTCTGGAACTTCACATGCTTCATCCCCAACTTCTCCAACGGGGCAATCATCTTCTCACGAATCGGCGCAATCTTCGACCCAAACGTCTGCGTCCCCCTCAGCTCCTGATGCTGCTCAACACTCTCCCAACCAACAGCCAAAAAATGCACAAATGCCTGTCCGGACTCGCTCTTCTCATGCTTGAACTCCCCGGGTCTCTCCACCTGCCCAGACAAGAATGACTTTGGCTTCACCTTCTCCTCAACCTCCTCGACGAGCGCCTTCCGGAAACTCACCAAGTCCGCATTCAGCGCGGAGCGATCCTCCCGCGACAGCGAAGTCGGGAAGGCGAGCGGCGCGAGCTCGGTGACCGGGTTCGAGGCTAGAGTTTCCGTTGCGCGGGCGTCGGACTCAGTTGGTTGGAGGGTCGTGAACAACGTTGTTACTTGCGTGTTTGGTTCCAGGTATGGGTTTAGCGGGAGATCGGATTGTTGGATGCCGCTGTGGGCGTCAGACCAGTCTGTTATTTTGTTCATTATTACATGGTTAGATAGAGGGTGCAAGGGAGGGACAGGAAGAAGGTAAGAGGGCGGGGAGATGCGAACCGATTGCCCAAACGATGACATTCTCGTCTTCCTTTGTGCGGCCCCATGCTGAGTAGAGATGGCCGCTTTGTTGGGTCGTTGCTTTGAAGACCTGTAGGAGGGCGGCGCCTTCGTCATTGGAGGGGTCTTCAGGCTTCACAGAGCTTTTGGTTTGGAAGTATATAAATTCGGTGACGTGCGGCATTCTGGTGGAAGATTTCCGAGATGGTCTAAGCTCTTAAGTTCTTTGCAGGGTGGTCTATCGCTGCGTAGGGTTGTTTTCTTCCCTTTTCTTTTTTGGAGAACTCCGAGAGAACCTTGAATAATTGGGTTCCAAGTTGTCACTTAAAGAGAGCTGGATAGAAGTGGAAGCAGGCGTGGGGTCCTTGGTGTGGCTGATGTCATCGGCGGGAGTCGCGGCGGTGATGTCAATGTCAAAATCAATATATGTCGAACAGGATACAATTTTAAACAGATGAAGTAGACAGTAATTATAGGCTAGAACGTAATACAGTCACGGTTAATCGAGGAGAAAAAGAAACAGCATAATGAAGCTCAGGTTGGGAAGAGAGAAAGTGCGCTTTTTCAAATTTGAAGTCCCCGGAACAAAACCACCAAGATCACAATAACAGACAAGAGAGGCCACGGTATAACCCAAGTTGCTCCTGAAAAGCAAACCAAGTTTAGAAGATACTTTGCGCCTTTTAGATGCGGTGCTTTTCACTTTCTGTAGGGAGTTAGTTAGACTTAAACGACTAACAAGAAAAAGCGCAGTCGGGCGGTACTAACCGAGTCTCGAATAGAGCATGTACAGCGCCATCTGGTTACATTCCTGTGTACCTGTGATGGTCACCAGGCGTTCATTGCTATTCTCCTGGGGTTCGTTGATTTTGATAACACTGCCACTCAGGTGTCGGATCTCGTTAATCTTAGCACCCCCCTTGCCAATAATAGCGCCAACCATATCATTCGGGATATAGATCTGTTGAGTCAGTGGCTGACCAGGCATGGGGCCGCCAACGGGAGCTGCAGGGGTCGGGCCACCACGTGGCTGGACCGCTTGTGGCGCACCGTAAGGGGTAGGCTGGTGAGGCCCAGCTCCGGCATAGGGCGTGGTGGGAGCACCATAGTGCATAGCCTGCTGCGGAGCAACTGGCGTGGGTGCGTGCTGCCCCTGAAGGTAAGGAACACCGTAAGCACCGGCTCCAGCTCTAGCCTGGTGAGGATGGTGACGCTTGAAGGTATCTGGATGGCCGTACTGGCCGCCAGCTGGCTGGGGAACATAGGGCACGACTTGCATACCACCTGGGACTGCACCGGCAGGTCCGCCGCTTCGGGTTGCATAAGCAGAAGCGGCTGGTCCTCCAAAGCGCTCTGTGAGTTGTTCGACAAGCGTCACGGCAACATAGTATGTAGCGATGTGGACAGCATCGGCGACACCGAGGATGACGAGAGATCGCTCAGTCGAAAGGGGAAGGCAGGCATCTGAAGCGTTGAGACGGGCTCCTGAGGCCTCTTGGATCTCACGGATACGGCCGCCTCCTTTGCCAATGATTGAGCCAATTAGAATATGGGGGATCAACAAGCGCAAGGGGTAGGTCTTGGATTGGGCAGTAGAAGCAGCATCAAGGGGTTCGTTGTTGAGAGTGCGGATGATCAGACCGAAGGCCTAACATGAAAGTTAGTTGTAACTTTCAGAATAACAGTAAACAACCGAAAACAAACCTTTGCAACGGCGTCCTGCGGCCCGCTGACAGTGAGGATACGCTCCACTGCGCCGCGAGAGTAGTCGCTCACGGTGCATTTGGCGCCTGATAGACGACGGATTTGAGATACGTTCTCTCCGCCCTTACCAATGACGGTGGCAGCCTCTTGGCTGGAAATTACAGCACGAATATGAATCCAGCTGGACTCATCCTGAGGACGCTGTGCCTCGGACTGCCCGGATGTTTCACCGTGCGAGGCAGTCGACTGAATCGGCTGAGTCTCATTCTGACTTCCCTTGGTGCTAGGCGCATCTGGGACAACAGTATCGCCCTGACCATCTGCGTTGTTTGTGGCGACAGAAGAGCCGGCCTTGACATCTTCAGAGTCTTCTCCTTTTACTACTTTGTCCAAAGCTGGACGCTTGGCCTCTGGTTGGTCATTCGGGCCCGAGGGCGAAGAAGGGTCCTCGAGGGGACGTTTGGTCGATTGTAAGGCGGATGGAGAGGCGGACATTATGTCAACTGTGCAGCTTTGCTTCGCTTACGCAAAAAGTCGAAGTGTAGTAATAGCTTCTTTTGCTTTATTTTGACCGACTATGTACACCAGGAATTCCCTAAAAAGCGAGATGGTGCGGCGATCGGTGGAGAGGGAATCTGGTGCTTGGAGAAACTGGGAAACTTTGGTGTAATCGTGCACAGTGAAGGAAGTGATGGGAACCGACGGAGGTGAATGTGCTGTGATGACGGGCCTTGGAGATTTGGAGAGCAGAAAGCTTCGCGAAAGCAAAGAAGTGTTAAGGTAGGAAGAGACAAGAGAAAACGACTTGAATCGTATCGGGTACGCTGGAAGCGGAGCTAGAGTGCTTGTGTTGGACGATAATAGGAGGCAGATTGCAGGGGTCGGACGTGGTGGGAATTGACGGGTGAGAGCGTGGGGAAATGTATCACAGGAGATGATAAGAGAAGAGAGTCGAAGAGTCGGACGACTGGAAGAGCTCGTTTCTACCTTTGCCTTCCTGAATTACGCGTTGTCTTCTTTCGCAGGGCGTTCAGCAGAGGGATGCCGCCTCGGTGCTGGAGTACTTCCAAGGAAAGCAAGTATGAGGCCCAAACGGTGCGAGAACAATGAATTCCAACTCCCAAGTCGAGATCAGGGACGAAGAAGAGGAAAGAAGGAGGCTGAGGATGGAACCTAACTTGAGGCTGGTGTAGCGATGAAGAGATGAAGTCGAGAGAAAGAAGTTGAGGCGATGGCCCCGGCATAACGCTAGTCCACTCTGGGTGGAACCATCACGTGTTCATCATCCGAGGCATCGCGTCAACAATTCACGCGACTCGAGGCCTGTATGTACTCTGAATTGCGGTGATATCGGCGATTGCATAAAATGGAAGTGTCGCAAGAGCTAGTCGAAAAGGTCCAGCGATTTGCGCAGGACCGTCAGAAAGCTGAGGCGTTTTACGACCAGCATCGCATAAGCTCGTCCGATGTTCAAGTGTACGAAAGAAAGTTAGACGACACACTCAGGGAGCTTCGAGATCGAGTCAAACGCCAGGAGGAAGACTTGCGCAAGGTAATCTCAGCTGGCTCATCTTGGACAAAGGATTGTCCTGTCAGAGGGTGCAGTACTAATGTCGGACAAAGCTTCGTGCCGCCAATTCCAACGACATCTCTGAAATAGACACCGAACCGTCGTCTCGCATCGTTCAGGTGCGAAGAGCCAAGAAAGCCTACGACTCACTTCTACAGTCGGAGACAGACCTACCAAAGCCGGAATCTCCCCTACCGTCGCTCATCGCGCTTGAGGAGATAGCGCGAACTATCCAGGAATGTAAAACCTCCATCACGGCGACAGCCGACAAAGTCGCAATTGCTCGCCAGCGCCTGAAAACCGAAGATACGAACCTACGCGATGCCAAGTCAATAAGGGACGGGCTACGAAGACGAATAGACGGTATTAAGCAAGACAAATCGGCTACTAGAGAAAAGTTGCCTTCTGAGGTCGCCCGTGAGTTGTTGGAAGAGCAGCGGCGGAGGAAGGATGACATTGATAAGGAAAGTGATCGCATTAGGGAGGCCCTGCATGGATTCTGTGATAATACCCTTGCGCCCATGATCGCAGCCGAAGATTTGGGAGGGCCCGTCATTGGAGACGTGGCAGACGTTTCTGATGCTACCTTGGCCTCCGGTTACACTCGTCATGGTAAACCAAAGACGCCCAAGGTCACAGATACAGGCGATGAGAACACTAGTCAGCATCGGATTGATGATATGCTTCGTCGTCAAACAGGACAGGAGCGCAATCAGCGGTCAGACCGGAGAGAGGCAGCAGCGACCGAGATGCATGAGCTTCTGGATTCTCTGCTGGGGGCTGGCTCTTCGTATATAGACCTACCGCGCGAATCGGCCGTGTCCAGGTTCCTAGTAAGAGCCAAGGTCGCTCAATTTCATCCACGCGATGCTCGAAGATTAAGGTTGATCGACTTTGGACGATCGCTGAATGATTGAAGCACTGAATGTACTAGCTTAGAAGCGAATAAGATTCAGGCCACCATGGAAATAATACTGGATATATATGTCTTCAACACAAACTAGACTCCAACGCCGCCGCTATATAGTGTCCGATTGGGATATCATGTTTTATGAACGAGATCAGAATCAACGCAGAACGCCTAAACATGCAATGTGGCCAAAAGACGCTCAACAATGTATCGTGAAGTTCATGATGATTAGCAATATACACAGGAAGAAGCCACATTTCAGATGGGCATCATAGCAATTTGGCTCGTTGGTTGCTTTTGCTTCCCCTTGGACTCTTTCCGTGGGAAGGCGCGGCCCTGTGAACGACTGCAGGTTTTGGATGAGGTTTTCGGCTTGGATCGCGAGCCCTTAGCTTTTGGCTTGGGGTCAGCGCTCTTGCGGCGGGTTTGTTTGCTGGTCTTTTGACTCCGAGGTTTGGAGCTACTGGCCTTGGAACTACCAGCTTTCGGGGAGGGACGGTAATCATCATCTGAGTCCACAATAGTTTGTTGAGTTTTCGGGAAATATTGGCTGGTGACGACATCATCTTTGGGCTGCAGGACACTCTCTTGGTCCACGAAATCATCAAAATCACTGAACTCATCGCCGCTACTGATGTTGACAACGTTGTGATGGTTTGGATCAGGAACAACGCCGTCAACATCTTCCTGGTCTTTCTTGAGTTCAGTGTAACGACGCTGGGTATCCCGGACAAGCTTCAGTATTCTGTCGCCGTATCGATGGACTTTGTCTGGATCGATGTTGGGGATTCGGAGCATTTCAGTTTTATCTGTATCAACATCAATAACGCTTCTCCTTCCCATGTTCTTCTTGTCATACCTTTAGGAAAGACCATGACCATCTCACGGAGAATTGTATCGGAGAATGGCTGGTTTCTAAGCCCCTTTTGTAAAACCAGCTAGTGGAAAATGTTAGCAAGGCTTCCAGCAGGGGACCGGTAAGAATGGGGACATACATCCTGGCAGTACATTTTAGCATAGACCATGAAATCTTCTGCGACCGCTTTGTGGAGAGAATCCAGCTGATCGAACCGATGATCTTGCGTAATTGGAGGTCCTGGAACATTCGCTTTGTTACGCTCTCTTTTACCAGCAATTCGAATCCTCCCAAACCCGTCACTGTCCATGTCACTATCTGACTCGTCTCCCCCGCCATTGTTGTGCTGGTAACGGGCCAGCCTGCGCCGGTTCGCTGACTGTACCGGTGATGAGACAATCGTAGATTCTGGCAAGTAATCCTTCCTAGCATCATCACGACTCCGGGCTTTGCCATTGGGGGTTACTCGAACATCAAGTTTCAGTCGGCGTCGTCCGTCCTCAAAATCGGCAGCACGGAAACCCAGTCTAACATATTGGGTTGGAAAGTTAGCCTTGTTGACGACGTTATCCTCTCTCAATCCTCCCTCGGCGAAAAGTTTGCCAAATAGGCGTTCAGCTTCTTCGAGTTCTATATCCGCGCCATCACCAAAGCCGGGCGCATTTCTGTGCTCAGGATTATTGAACCTCTTCGTGGTACCTTGAAGAATGTTGACACAGTAGGACGGCGTGACCCTATCTCCCAGCTCCTCGAAGTATCGGACGATCTTTATTGCTGACGCTGCATATCGGGAAAAATCTTTTATCTCAACGACAGCTCCCGACTTGCAGGTGTCACAAGTAGCATTGCAATCCTCGCGTCGAAAATATTCATTGAAGTAACCGAGAACTTGTACTCGTCTGCAGTCACTTCTGTTCTCGCAATACCGCATGACAGCTCGGAGCATCTTACACTGCCGGCTTTTCTGTGAGTCGCTAAGGTCTTCGTTCTTGTTGATCATGCCCTCAATGACAGTTACGTCCCGGTAACTGAAGTAGAGGTAACAGCCAGAGCGCCTGCCGTCACGTCCGGCGCGTCCAGTCTCTTGATAATATCCTTCCATGCTCTTGGGGATACTATGATGTATTACAAATCGTACATCCGGTTTGTCAATACCCATGCCAAACGCAATGGTGGCCACTATGACATGAACTTCCCCAGACTGCCAACGTTGCTGGGTCTTTGACCGGTCTTCCGCGCTCAAGCCTGCATGGTAATGTTCGGCTTTTATACGGTACTTCTCTTTGAGGGTTTTTGCTACTCTTTCACAGGCACCGCGTGAGAGACAGTAAATGATGCCGCATTTGTTCCGATATGAACTGGTGATGGTGTCGGCTATACTGTTCAAAAGCTCAGAACTCTTGCCTTTGGCTCGAACCTCGTATGTGAGATTCGGTCTGTTAAAGCTCTGTGTGAAAACTTCGCAACCGTCCATCCTGAGATTGTGGATTACATCGACCTTAACATTTTCTGTCGCTGTCGCGGTCAACGCCATCATTGGAACGCCAGGTAATCGAGCTCGGAGTGCACCAAGCTCCTTGTAGTCGGGGCGGAAATCATGACCCCACTGACTGACACAGTGGGCTTCGTCGATGACAATACGCGCCAGTCTCTGCCTGTCATTGAGCGCTTCAAGACAGCGCGTAAAGGCCTGGTTTTTGTTGATCATCTCAGGCGTGATGTAGAGAAGTTCAATGCTCTTTTCAGGACCTGGACGGGATAGTGTGCTCATGATCCACTGTCGTTCTTCTCTGGTTGTCTCTCCATTTATCAGATATGCTTTGATCTCATTCTGCCGCAAGTGGTCGACCTGATCATGCATTAAACTGAGTAAAGGCGAAATTACAATCGTGACTCCTTTCGTGGTGCCACTGGAGATGACGGATGGAAGTTGGTAGCATAGAGACTTGCCTCCGCCTGTTGGCATCAACACAAACGTGTCTTTTCCGCTCAATGTTGCGTCGATGGCTTCAAGCTGGTTTGGTCGGAATCCTCGAAGGTGGAATCTTTCCTTCAGAGCATTTTTCACTTCCTTGGTCCACGGATGCTGGCCCCAGAGAGCACTATGATTTTGCGACTTCTGCGTAGCAGGGAGTCTTGAGGCATTCCCGGAGGTTTCAGCAAAAACAGGACGGCCGTAGGATTCGGGTCTTTCTGTGGAAAATGACAGTTCATCCTCGAAATTGTCTGCAGCCTCCAGCATTTCCTCGTCAAAATCATCCAAATCGAATTCGTCGACATCATGTATAGGAGGCAGAGGCGAGCCCATAGTCCTGGTGAATGTCGTCTCATTATCGCTTATCATGGGTTCGTCGTAGTCGAACTGTCCTGATCTCGTGGCACTCTCGTGCTTGTTACCAACGGGCGTTGGTCCACGTTTCAGGGGACTCGGGTTTGATTTTTTCACTTGGCGGGTCAAGGAAGAGGCGAAGGAAGTATCGCTAACCCTGGATGCTGTAGTACTCGGCCTGTGTCCAAGCCCACTGGATTCGGCTCGCGATGGAGATAAAGAATGTAAGCGATTTGAGTCAGGCGGCGGAGTGTCCAACGACTCTTCCATGGCAGTGAATAAGTTAAGCTCTAGGACCAGTCGACCTATTTCAGTTGCAGCGTCTTTCAATTGTGTTTTAAGTTTTCTCTGCCGTTCAAATACTGACATACCCGGGCTGGCTCCCTGGTTAAAAAATTGCATCACCTCAACCTCCAGAGATTGTGACTCTTCTGCAAGCCTAGAATAGACGGATCTCTGTGTTTTCAAGGCCTCCACTGCTTCGATGCGGCCTGCGAGCTGCCTATTCTCTGGCAGGAGTGCCGATAGTTCAGGCGTGTGTTGTCCATGCATAGCTCCTTCATAAAGGCGTTTAGAGTTTTTTTCCACTATAGCTCTCATTCGTGCAATCAGGCGATTGAGCGCATCTGCCCGTGTCTGCAGGAACCTCTCAACGAGCCCATCTACGGACTCTGTGTCAGCCTTCGAAGCACTCGGGGACGCTGGCGGAATGGGGTTGAAACGATGGGAGGGTGTGTCGCTCCCCTGTATCGTAGCTGAATGCGTAGCGGTTGGCATATCAATTGAGTCCGGGGATATTGGCATGTTTCGCTTCGGAGAAAGGATTGGTCCAGTGGTGCTTGAAGATTTTTCACTTGGCAGAACGGGGTACAATGGATTCTTCGCAATTTGAGGCGATTCGGGCTTTTTCTCAGCATGGGTCTCGAATAGGCTCCCAACACTATCATCATCGGAGTCGGGAATGGCTAGAGCTTTTTCAACGCGTCTAGGCGATGACAACCTCCCTTTTATCCTGGACTGTGGAGGATCATTCTTCAAAGCGTGTCGAGGGGTTTGTGGCGAAACTGTACGATCAGACCGTATGGTCTTACCGGGACGAATGGGCGAGCGAGCTCCGCGACCATGTCCTCTCGGAGACAGAAGATCAGACGCATACTCATCACTTTTCCTCTTCTTTCCTCGTTTGTCCACCGGTTCCCTTCTAGATGCGGCATCTTCGTTCCAGAGTCGCCGGGGTTCTCCAAAATCCTCTTGAATATCGGACGAGGGTGCGGGTGGATCGAAGTCGTCGGTCAAGTCAATTGTATCGATATCTTGTAGCGAGGAAGGTATGTCCAGCTTCCGTTTCGATCGAACAGGAGTTGTCGTCTGCTCGTTGAGGGCTTCGAACGAAGAGCGTGCACTGTGCGGTTCTTCACAGTGCCGGCCGTCAGTATGGGATGGACTCAATATTCAGGCGGGGGAATGGTCTGACCTATAAGGCTTTTACTCCGGGGAGTTTGAGTCGCTCCCACTGCGGAAGGTGAACGCGCCAATGTTTTCTTTTTGGGGGGTTTCCGAGTCGACTCAGAAATATCGCTGGAGTGACTGAGCATTCGAGGTTTGCTCGCCGAGGACGGAGCCAACATCAGGCGCGCCATATCTGTTTCCGTATCTATCTTGAACCCATTATCCGCAGTATCCCTAGTCGACGTTCTAGGTATTGCCTGTGAGTCTTTAATACTGAGCTCTTCGGTCTGACTGGCAATTTTATTCAACGTTGGGGCCGAACTGTTTGTCAGTTCATTCGGGTCGACATGGGACTCCCACGCGGGCGGCGTCAGAACGGGATATAGCGATGGGCCTTGATCCAACAGCCATTTGAGATGGGCTTTCAGATTGTTCTTAGTCATAGGGACGCGGATTCGTTGTCATGTTTTCTTCCACACTTTCGCAAAATAAACGACATTCGTCCGGATGTTCGCTAAGTCAACAATGCGAGAACCAACGCATCTGCGGCTTCTACAAAAAGTAATCAAACGGTTGCTCTGGGCCCAAGACGCGATCCATCTGCAACGCGCGATCACGTGAGCAGACTATCTTTCATCAATAATGCCTCAGGCATTTATCATGTATATAAATGAGAGGCACCGTCAAATTCTCCTAACTGCCCAACTGCTCGTGGTCTACTGCTGGTAATACTCTTGCAATTTACCAGGCACGAGTTGTCCCTGACTCAGGTCTTTGAACCTGCATTCATCCAGTGAGGGAAAGAAGGGGTCTACTCAGTACTACCCGTGACTACCTTAGTACTAGTAGTACTATACTATAATAGTACTTCAAGTGGCATGATTTGCACCGTAATATATATCCCCGCCATCTCAACCAGTAATAAGAAACTTCACAACACATTCTCAGGGGCCCAAGATTTGATCCTCAGTACAGGATGTTGTGATCTTTGGAATGATGTATAATTAATTCTTCAGGTCAGAAAAATAGTATAGGGTACTGATTGTTATGCTCCTGTAATCGCAATACACAAACAATACCACGTCCTGAACGAATGAGGGGATGGGTATAATTTTTCTTCGCCCCGCTTAATTCTGTAAATCTATACTTACAACTTAGAAGCTGCTTCAAGCCACCGAATTCATCACTGGGATACTATATTGCCAAGGTTAGTAATTGTTGTAAATACCTAAGTTCACCAGATTGACCTGTACATCTAGGAAGTATGGGCAAGAAGAATAAGAAGTCCGCAGAGCACAAAGAGCGTGTCGCGGCAAAGCAATCGAAGAAGGCGGACAAGAAGGAGAAGAGAAACAAGACCAAGGGCCGAGATGCAGATAGTGACGCAGAAGATGCCGACCTAGACGCCATCCTCGCACAATACGCCGAGGAACAAGCCAAGTTTCTCAAGGTCACTGAGGTCGTTTCAGAGCCACCGTCTCCGCGGACATCTGCCACTGTGCTCGCCTCCCCCTCAAACAGGAACGAGCTATTGGTATTTGGCGGGGAGTATTATGACGGCACATTGGCTACTTTCTTCAACAACCTCTATGTTTATCTCATTGATAGAGGGGAGTGGCGGGAGGTGACTAGTCCGAATAGTCCTCTGCCTCGGAGTGGACATGCTTGGTGTCGTGGAGGAAACACAGGGGGTGTATATCTTTTCGGAGGTAAGCTGTGAATATTGGGTTGGCTGCGGCTGTTGTCTAAATACTCTGCCTATCAGGTGAATTCTCGTCTCCAAAGCAAGGCACATTTTACCACTACAATGATTTCTGGCACCTTGACCCCTCCACAAGAGAATGGACGCGCCTTGAGACCAAAGGGAAAGGTCCGCCCGCCAGAAGTGGTCACAGAATGACATATTTCAAGGTAAAATCCTCTGGGCCTCTAGTCTTTTCTCTGATACTGATTTCCGGTTAGAATTATATTATCCTGTTCGGAGGCTTCCAAGATACTTCGCAGCAGACGAAATATCTCCAGGACCTGTGGATATACGACTGCTCTAAATACACATGGTTCAACCCGGTTCTACCTCCTGCATCGCAGAAGCCTGATGCGCGGTCATCCTTCTCTTTCCTCCCGCACGAGTCCGGGGCAGTCCTGTACGGCGGATATTCCCGCGTTAAAGTCTCTACAGGGGCCGGGGGTAAACAAACAAAAGGCGGTCCCCAACGCATGACAATGAAGCCTATGGTACACCAGGATACCTGGTTCCTCCGGATAACACCGCCTGCGCCTGAAGCTCCGTCGACGACACCGCCAACAATCCGTTGGGAGCGCCGGAAAAAGCCTGCGAATTCGCCTAACCCCCCAAGAGCGGGTGCCACAATGGCTTACCACAAAGGACGAGGCATCATGTTTGGCGGCGTGCATGACGTTGAATTAAGCGAGGAAGGAATTGATAGCGAGTTCTTTAATACTCTGTATGCATGGAATACAGACAGAAACCGCTTCTTCCCTCTGACCCTGCGGCGTCCCAAGACGGCTGGTAAAAATCAACAAGGAAACCAGGGAGCCAAGGCGCGGAATCGAGCTAAAGCGGATGAAGAGGAACTTCTGCAGAATCTCAAAGCTTTGCAAGCCAAGGGAGGGCTACGCATTGACGATAGCGATGATGATGATTCATTGCAGGCCAGGTCCAAGGTGGAGGAGGAACCCGTCGAGCCAGCGAAGCCAGCCGTGATCCGCTATGAAATGCCTCATGTGCGGTTCAACGCTCAACTAGCCGTCCAAGAAGACACACTGTTTATTTTTAGCGGTACATTTGAGAAGGGAGACCGCGAGTTCACCTTCAACGACATGTACTCCATCGACCTGGTCAAAATGGACGGTGTTAAGGAGATCTTCTACAACGAGCCCGTAAACTGGAATCTCCTCAACGAAGCCGACAGCGACGAGGAAATGGAAGAGGACGACGAGGAAGGCGAAGAGGAAGATGGCGAGGACGAGGAAGACGCCATGTCCCTTGACGCTACTTCTCAAGCTCCTACTGAGGCCACTGAGCCCAGTGTGCCCTCGGTCACTCGAGAGATGGAGCAGCTCGAGGTGGAAGAACAAGGACCTGAACCATCCGTTCAAGATAACAGACCTCTCCCGCGTCCTTTCGAAAGCTTACGAGAATTCTTTAGCCGTACATCTGAGGAATGGCAGCAGATCTTGCTCGATACATTGAAAGAAAAGGGAAAATCACTGGAGAAGAATGTCAAGGAACTTCGCAAGGACGCGTTCAACATGGCGGAAGAGAAATGGTGGGATAGCAGAGAGGAGATTATGGCGCTGGAAGATGAGCAGGAGGCGGCTGGGATCGGTGAGGTTGTGAGCATTGCTGATAGAGCTGATAATGGTGGTGGCGCAGGACGACGGAGGTGATGGACCGTTCAGTCGACCTAATGAGTTGTTGGAAATTAGATTCAAGCGATATATATATATATATATATATTGTCGACCACTTGTTATCAGTACGAAACACCCTGGCTTATCTGTGTTCCCTTCATTGCATGGAGGTGCACAGATAACTAACTAGGTTGCTCTACCTCCCGCCAGGACTGCCCAGGGATGACGCCAGCGCTATCCGCAACCATTAGAGTCAGTAAAATCGTCGTAAAACGGAGTGAGACCTTAGTAGATATCCATCTAGTTAGCGCTCTTATGAGAATATCTGAGACGTGGACGCAGCACGTTGATGCTGTTATCGCCTCCCAGAAACACGGTCTAACACTTCTCTTACGATAGCAAAGTCCCTCTCTTCCTGGACTTTCCAATTGGAAATTGCCAGACGGCAAGCTGGTCTTTCTTGCCAGGAGGTACCCGAGACAAATATCTTGGAGGTCTCGTTAATATTTGCCGCAAGCTGACGGTTCAGCTCCTCATCTTTGGCGCAGAATAGCACAATAATGTAAGTTCGCTCAAGGAAAACTTTCTGGTTTTCTGCGCTTGGCAAAACATCATAGCTAGGATGGTCAAACAGCCACCCTGCGATGCTCCTCGCTAGCCGAATTTGCTTCTGCAGCATGGTCTGATAACCTATTCTCCCGTACGCGACAAGAGAAGCGTAGACAGGCAAAGCCCTGAATCTTCGCGAGTTCTCTATCCCGATGTTCAACGGTGACGGCACAGACCGTGCCTGGCTGACACCGCCAGTTAAATAAGCGGCATTCGCATTCTGAAAGACGTTAGCGGCCTCGCCTGGGTGCCGTGAGAGGAAGAAGCCACAGTCGTAAGGCACGTTAAGGAGCTTGTGGCCGTCACCGGAGATAGAATCTGCTAATTCAATCCCATCGCACCCTTTCCTGACGACACTAAACTCAGGAGTGTTTGGTAGGACGCGGCCGAAGATCCCAAAGGCACCGTCCACATGCAGCCAGGCTCCGTACTTATCACAGAGCCTGCGCAGTTCTTGCATCTCACCGAGCCCGCCGGTTGCGAAATGTCCTGTATTGACCTCTCCGGATGATACAGCCACAATACTAGCTTTGTCTGTTCTTTGAAGTTCATGTTCAACCAACTTCAGGTCAAATCGAAGATGATCATTATTGCCCCAAGACACATCCTTAACATTGGCCCGACCGATACCGAGAACTCCCGCGGCTTTTACCAGTGATGAGTGCGGCATTGTTGAGAGTACCTGTAGCCCTGAGAGTCCTGCCGCTTGCATAGTCTCAAACAGCCCAGATTGCCCCACACTGTCCATGGAAGTTGCACCCTTTGTGGTGAGCGCTTGTCGCAACACATACTCTCGCCCGCAAGCAAGTCCTAATATATTACTCGCTGTTGCCCCGGTGGTGAAAGTGCCATTCTGCCATTCGCGACGCAGTTGCAAAAGATCGACGAGGAGACCCAACGCTGTAAACTCGACGTCTGTCGCGACGGTATGTTCGGTCAGATGCACCTGGACGTTTTGGTCGTAGGCAGAAACAATACTATCGGCGAAAAGAGCAGCTGGTGTGACACCGCCGGTCACGAACCCGTAGTAATTGGGGCTGATGCTGCTGTTATTGAAAGCCGGCACGAGATCCTCCAAAACATGGCGTCTTGCAGATTCAAACCCGATCCCGTCGTCGGGAAGGGAACTTTGGAGCGATGCTCTTGCGTGTGCTAAGCTAGAAGCATCAGGTAACACACTGGGCTTTTGCGTATGGGAAATTTCCCAGAGCATCTGCTGGAGCTGGCCATGCTGTTTAGAACTGGACTCCACGCCGATGTCCATGGTTGATTATAAATCGTTGATATTTTGGAGTTGTGGGAAACAACAAACAAGGGATCTCTTTCTCTTTGCGGGGGAAACGGCTAGGTACTTATAAGCGGGTCAGTTCTTGCTCATCATCCATCACGCCTTTTCATCCACAAACGAATCCCGCTTCTAGGTACTACTCCACCACCTCTACATCCCCCATCCACAGCTGCGCGGTCCGTGCAATACCCAGACCATGGCCGCGAAACTCATCGATCGGCGGTATCATATCATCCCGGGTATGTTTTGTTCTTCTCGACGCTGCAGTAATTTGACTGCCACTGACACACCACTCCTAGGTAAACTCCGGGTTGAAGAACTGTGGTTCGATATTCCGGTCAACTACGGCCGTCCAGCGGACGGGTCTCTGAGACTGTTTGCTCGCAGTGTCCGCCACGCAGCGAAGTCTATTGACCCTAGTCAGGACGAGAAGCGGTCTGCAATACCCTGGCTTGTCTATTTGCAAGGAGGTCCGGGGATGGGATGTCGGCCTCCACAGGAAGTTGGCTGGGTTAGAACAGCGTTGGATAAAGGTTACCAGGTTTGTTATTCCTCTTCCTGCATTAATAGGACAAATGTTCTTACTCGCTTTGGATAGGTATTGTTCCTCGATCAACGGGGAACCGGGCTCAGTTCCGCGGTGACGGCACAAACCCTGGCTTTGCAGGGCAATGCTATCAAGCAAGCCGAATACCTGAAACACTTCAGGGCCGACAACATTGTTCGGGATTGCGAAGCTGTACGCCGCTGTCTGACCTCGGACTTTCCGGAGGAGAAACGAAAGTGGAGTATCATTGGCCAGAGCTTCGGGGGCTTTTGCGCTGTAACCTATCTTTCCATGTTGTCAGTGGAATCCTCGCTCCTTCAAATGGGATGCAGTACTGATACCAGATTCGTATGAGTAGTCCAGAGGGGCTAGCTGAGGCTTTCATCTGCGGCGGCCTTCCGCCGCTCGTGAATTCCCCTGACAGCGTGTATTCCCGAACTTACGGTGCGTTTCCTAGCTGCCAGTGCTGTGGTTAGACTAATCCAAAGTAGAAAAGGTGCTAGAGAGAAACAAGGCCTACTATTCCAAGTTCCCGGAAGACGTGAAGCGAGTCAAGAAGATAGTTGAATACCTCACGCAAAATACGGTCACCGTCCCGTCCGGCACGCTCACTCCTCAGCGAATCCAGCAACTGGGAATCATGTTTGGCATGCACGGTACGGCAAGGCATCATTTTACTACGGGTCAGTTACTGACTTGTTACAGGTGGACTTGATAGCGTTCATGGTAAATCCCACTTGCACCGCAGGCCAGGTCTAGAACAACGATGTCCGCTAACATTAATAGACCTCATCGTGCGCGCCTGGAGCGATTTGGAATACTTCGGATTTCTTACCCACCCAACCTTAGTCGCTATCGATAGCTACGGTGGCCTAGACACCAATATACTCTACGCTATCCTCCACGAGTCCATCTACTGCCAGGGGTAAGAACAACGCCACCCGATGACCGACCTTCAAACACACATGCAAAGCCCAGCTAACGAGAAGCAGAGAGGCCTCGAACTGGTCTGCGGACAGATTACGGTCTTCGAATCCCGGCTTTGACATCACAGCCGATGCTCCAGAAATCCTTTTCACTGGAGAGATGGTAAACTTCCCGTCCGAATCCTGACACATCGATGAAAAGCACCGCTAAAGAGTACCCGTAATACAGATCTACAAGGACATGTTTGATTCCTACAATGAACTCAGACAAGTCAAAGAAGCAGCTGAGATTCTAGCGACAATAACCGACTGGCCTGCGCTCTATGACGAGGCGCAGCTGGCGAAGAATGAAGTCCCTGTCTATGCTGCGACATACATGGAAGACATGTATGTGCACTTCGAACACGCGGCGAAAACGGCCGCGAAGATCAAGGGTCTTAAGCAGTTCATCACAAATGTGATGTACCACAATGCAATTAGGAGCAAGTCGGATGAGGTTTTCCAGCAGCTCTTTGCTCTTAGGGATGATACTATCGACTAGACGACCGCTTACAGGCTTGATTTGAGTGACAAGTCATGTGTCCATACGCTGGATTTCGTTTAAGGGTGCGGGAATTGTCTATCTTCTTTACGAGGAACGATAGTACAAAAAGCCTATGATACAGGCAAAATACTCCAGTAAATTCGAGTACGCCAGAATTCCTCAAGCAAATCAAACCGGCTCAAAATACCTTGGAAGACATTAGTTATGCTACCGATCAATTTCTGGACGTAATGCTCACCGCACCACCAATGATGAATAACCTTTCTTCTTCTTTCTGCACCCACTGCACGATCTTACTCGCACTTTGAGCAATTGCGTTCCGATTCGCATGCGGACCAGCAACGCAGTAGAGTTCGAATACTGGAGTCACCCACGCAAAGGAACTGGAGGACTGGGTCACGCAGTGATGTACCTTGACATGTGTATGTTTAGCGTGCACGCTCGCGTGGAGGCTATTGTAAGTCGAGATTAATCTGAAGCACAACATGTCAGCTGGTGTTGGTGATTGTAATGTGGCTGCGGAGATATGTAGGTAGGTACCTTCGCCGTCGGGGAAGAGACGTAAATTCGGGGTTGTACGAGGACATGGTAAATTGTACGTTCGCCCGCGACTTGTATACGAAGTGATGTAGGACGGAGCCTGGGACTATATCGGTTGTACTCGGTCGGCCCTTGTCAATGGCTTCTTTGATGATTTTCATGCTGCCGTTCTTTTCCGTTTGCTGGATGACTGGGAGTTAGCGTTTTGGTCCATTTAGGGTGAAGTTCTAAGTAATTTACCTCAACAAAGCTGTTCTTCATGTTTTGCAGCTCGAAAAAGCTTTCCTTATCTGTGCTTATCAAGATAATTGCTACGGATTCCTCCGTGGTTGCGGTGTTTTCGGCCGCAGTATTTGCACCCTCCCTGAGGTCGAGGAAGCTGACATACATGTACAAGTAACCGCTGGAATTGAAACCCGGAAGACATACAGGTATCCAGCTTTCACCACCACCAGCTTTCACGGCTTCCGCTTCAAAGATCATGTTGAATAAGAGCTGAAGGTCACCCGGGTGAAGGGAGTGTTTCTTTGGTCTCACGACGCTAACCAATCGACCGCCTGCCACGATGAGTCCGTATAGAAGGTTGTTCACTCTTGTTTTGAGGAGGGTGTTGTTGATGGTTTGGCGATGCGACTTGCGGATTTTCAGACACTCCAGAGCTGAGAGCAGAGTAGAAGGCGATCCTCTTGTGAAGCTGTCTGCAAGTGTGGAAAGGAGAGACTCAGTCCCCTGTAATGGCCGCTTCAAATCGGTCGATGGCCGCACGGAGAAAAGATGGGTCAAGGACGGAAGCGTCAATGTGGAGAGAATCTGCATATACAATGCTTCGAGCTGAAGTTTGAGCTGGGCATCACTCTCGAGAATTCGACTGATGGCAACAAAGTATAGGGGTCCTTTCGCTACGACTGCGAACTTAGTATCGCCAGCAGTGAAGCCGCTCAGGCGGTCCTTAGAATCTTCATAGGATGAAATGATGGTTTGAATTATGCCAACATATGTGGATATCAGACCACCGTCGCCATGCCTCGTCCAGATCGGCTTCCCAGCAGCCGAGAGAATAATGTAGTGTTTCCGCTTTGATTTCCACTTTTCGAGTACCAGCTCTGTTCATTCAAGAGTCTGTTAGCAGCTGAACACGGCGTCATTTAAGATCCTCACCTTCGTTCCCCCCTTTTTCACCGATATCCCCCACAGGCTCAAATTCATTTGTGAAATCATCCTCCACATCATCCGCCCGAAATTCGGGAAATTGCATCAAACCACTGCTATCTTGCTGAACCAGTCCTAAGCCTGACGGCGCGAGATCACCAAAGAGGTTCTCGGCATCCCCCACTTCGGAGTAGGGGGCGAAGCTCTGAATACTGGCACTGTCGCCAGCGTCGCTTCCGCCTCTGGGAGTCGCTAGATGGCTTAGGCTAGCCTTCGCGCGCACAGTTCCTGGAGGATTGCGGACAGACAGTACCTCCCTTCCATTCTCATGGGAAGCGATTTCCGTCAACGACACGGCTGTAGTAGCCTTGGATTGTAAAGTTGGATGCGCTGCTGGGGTGCTCAGGCGCGGTGTTCCGGGAGCTGCCCCTCCATCTTCTAACAGGCTCAGTGTACTAGGGCGCGGGGGTAACGGTGGGCGGTCGTCTTCGGGGCTTGCGCTGCGGTCGCGGCTGCGAGCGACGGGCTGCTTTTGTCGAGAGCTGATGTCATCGTCCAGGTATGCCTCTCCAGAAGAGGCTCGTGATGATTCGCTGTCTCTTGATTCCATGCTAGAGAAGCAGGCGCATTTGGATAGCTCACGCCGACTGATAGAGAGCCGATGACGGAGTCTGTGAATTGCCGGGAGGCAGAGCGAATCAGTGTATCATCTTAATCAGGAATGTACTTTTATATCAAGGATAGGCTGCAAATATGTCTCCCATTGTGATGCCGGATCAACAACGGGGCTTTTGTGAGGAAGGTGGTTGATCACTGACTGCATCGGCGGCGGGAGGAACTCCAAAAAGGCGGACAAAGCAACTCCGCGCTGTCTTGTCTGTCCGCCTGTTTCGGCTTCGTGGCTTCCACCGGGCCTCAATACTCGCATGCAGGTCCTGTCTTCTGTTTGCCTTTTTTTGGGATTAATGTATAAATTATGATGCTGCGAACTCTACCAAATCTCTGCGGCACAAATCAATCGAGAATCGCACCATGAGTCTAGACCCGAGCTCGTTCCCAAGGTCCAATTCCCCCGCAAGCTCCGAAAGCTCTCTGACGCGCTCCCGGCTATGGGGGAAAGAAGGTCTGATACCATATTCATGTTGCAGCATCTATTTCACTCTCTCAGACGAATTATCGGATCTAACGCAGCTACATCTCTCTAGGCTCGTTAAAGAAGGATAAGAACTATCGCCGATATGCCTCCAGTGTCGAACGTGCCCTGTCGCTTTTCGACACCACTTTACAGGAATGGGCGGACTATATCTCGTTCCTCAGCAGACTCCTCAGAGCCCTCCAGTCCCATCCGCCAGACATGCCTGTTGTTCCGCACAAGGTGCTTGTCGCAAAACGATTATCTCAATCCATGAACCCTGCTTTACCTTCAGGAGTACACCAAAAAGCTCTGGAAGTATACACTTACATCTTCAACCTAATCAAGCCAGAAGGCCTTTCCCACGATCTTCCATTATATTTCCCTGGCATTGCTCCGACCCTGACCTTCGCCTCCCTCACCGTCCGCCCTCTGTTTTTGTCCCTGGTAGAGACCTATATATGCGATTTGGAACCATGGGCGATTCGGCCGGCGTTAAAGGCAATTATCCTATCATTGCTCCCTGGGCTAGAAGAGGAAACAAGCGATGACTTCGATCCCACGTTGCGGCTTATGAACAGCCTTCGTGAGGTCGCCAGTCGGATGGACACTCATCGACCGGGGTCAGAAGGAACTCCGACTGGCCAGTACTTCTGGCAATGCTTCTTTCTTGCATCGATCACTAGCCCCAGCCGGCGCCTGGGAATACTTACCTACTTGAACCGCTACCTACCTAAACTGGGCATCACGGATCGTAGGCCGAGTATGGATGAGGACTCTACCAACGTGCCTCGTGACATGCTTGCGGCAGTAGACTCCGTCATTCTACCAGAGCCCGGCCTGCTGGTTCGATGCTTTGCGACAGGTCTGGCGGACGAACAAATTCTAGTCCAACGCAATTTCCTCGATCTGTTAGTAACTCATCTTCCATTGAGCTCGCCTATCTTGCAGTCCCGAATAACAAAGGACGATCTTCAACGGCTCATTATTGCGGCGGCGGGCGTGGTCTCCCGCCGCGACATGGGTCTGAATCGGAGATTATGGGCATGGCTTCTGGGACCTGAACTTGCCGGTGATCGAGCGTCGTTTGAGGCTTCCAGTTCAGCGCCAGGTAGCAACCTCAAACCAGCAGGCGAAAACCAAGAGCTCTCACAGTCTCAGTACTTCAGTCGGTTCGGATTGGAGCCATTGGTAAATGGCCTTCTTCGAATGCTTGAAGAGGATGCCAGTGTCCCCTCCGAAAAAGCAAAGCCTTTCAGGATAACGCTTTCGCTCATGGATCGATGGGAGGTTGGTGGGCACGTGGTACCTGCGGTCTTTCTCCCGTTCATACGGAGTGTCCAGGCGTACGAGAAAGCAGCGCCAAAATACCATTTCGACGAGGTGTTTCGTAGTGCCACATCGTTTTTTGATGGCGTCGAAAGTGGTATGATATTTTCAGAGCTTCTGAACTTGGTCGACTGGGAAGTCAAAGATCTCCCTCATAACACTGTCCAAGTGTTGGAAAAATTGAACTTGGCGCACTTCATCCTGGAGCACTTCAATGTTCGTGAAGAGGACATGATTATGAACCATGCTCCACTTCTGATGCTGGCTGCTCTGATCAAAACTAGGGAGATATGCTCGGAGACTATGTCATCGATGCCTCTTGAACAGTTACGAGCCGTTTCAAATGGGTTATCGAAGGCCATATTTTCCTTAACAGGCCTACTTACCGAACGCGCGTTTCTCCGAAAGCCTGATTCTAAGAATTTGAGAAACTGTCAATCGATAATTGACGTACAAGGCTCCGTGATATTGAAAAAGACGCTCGAGTATTATGATAAAAGCAGAAACAGTCTCGATCCGCAGCCGTTCCCCTTTATCCCCAGCGACCTAGCGGAGTCGATCATCAAAAATGTTCACGAGCTTGTCATATTAGCGCTTGACAGCCGCGATAAGACAGGGTCAATATCGGAGAGACTCAATCTTTTGATAATGGTGCTGAAGAAGCTTCCTAAGTCGCGTATATTGCGGGACAAGAGACTGTATCTAGCTATCAGCAACCGGGTCCAAGCGGCAAGAGTCGAATCCACCACAGCCTCTTTCTCCCTCATTTACTCGATCTCGACCACACTAACAAGCCTGTATTGCATCCACAAGCTCGGCTATTATATCAGCTACGAGGATGTCTCTAGCTTGATCCCTCTCCTTGTCAGGCAACTGTGGCAATTCCTCACTCCACTGAACCCCAAATTCCACGTGGAAGCAGTCCGCTGTTTATGGAATCTGCACTCCATTTCATGGTCAGATCATCTGGTCGAATCCTCCATCACATCCCTCATGTTCGCCTCGCCAACTCCAGGATCTCACCAACTCTCGTCTGAAGAACAGGCTGGCAGGTTCTTTATTCTCTGGAACCATAGCCATCATGGAACATATGAGCTTCCCCCAAAGCAGTTGCAAGATCCGGCGCAGGCTTATACTTCGTACCATTCTTCAATGCTCGAAAGACCCTTGTTCATAGTTCTGGATCTGCTGTCGCAAGCGTCAAGTCAGGCTGCTCAACTTGTTCAGTCCTGGCTCCAGGATCTTCCATCGATAGCCAAGTGAGTTCACTCAGTCCTTGCAGATGTGTGCTATAATTAACGTCGTCCAGGGTGTTTCGTATAGTCATCTCGAAGCTGGAGAATGTCTTACGAGGGGACCAGGCTGGAACATCCGACGGGAATACCATAGTATCACCTGATGATCATGCCGAGTGCAACTATCTGCTAGAGACCATCCATAATATGATGGAAGCTCTTACTCATAACGGATGGGTTGCACTTCTCACTCAAACAATGCCACAGAGAAACAGAAGGCAGGATGTCTCCGCCTCAGAAGGTTAGTTGGCTTTAATTTACGTCGAGGTGTTGCATCTAACGTAGATATGCAGACAATACTGAAGCTCCGAGCCTGCACTCGATCATTTTTGAAGCTGCTCTGAGGGTTGTGAGCGCATACAAATTGAATTCTGTAGTGGAAGGCCCGGATGAGGTTAAGTTGCAACAGATATCCCTTGTGGTTATCCGTCAACTTTTGCTAGGACCTGGAGTGGAAGAGCTCGTGGAGTCTGGAATTGACTCACTCCTCGTTGATAGACTTCTGCACACGCTCGACGAAGGTAGAGATGTCGAAATCCAAGCCGCACTCATTGACACTCTACTTGCCGTCTTGAAGGTCCGGTTTGCCCAAGCTTATCTACCACCACTCCCTCCGAGGCCAAAGCATCAGAGAGCAGCCTCTCGCGAGCAACTAACGAGCCCTTCCATTCTGTCCTTCACCAGTGACAAACCAGAGAAATCCCCTGCGCTGCCGCCATTGCCTCACCCACCTCAACGTCTGATAGACTGCATCCTCAAAGGCATCCGCTCCCCGAAGGCAAGGGGCATCATTGACAAATGGATCATGCTCCTTTGCGAAGTACTGCCACTTTATTCTACCTCCATTTTCCAGATTTTGTTGACTTTAGTGGATTGCTTAAGCAAAGAGATTAAAGAGTCATACGCAAACCTTCAATCTTCCTTCCTTCAGACAGAAAATTGGCCTGAAGATCGCTCGGAGCACTTGACTATATCCCTACTCACCGGCTTTGAGACTTGCATTGCAGCTGCTCATGAGCGCCTTCTCATAGAAGAAGCAAATGCCCCCGCGGCCAGAAGTCCAGATCAAACCCACGGTTTCTTTGGAAATATGGTGTCCGGTGTCTTTACTTCAGATCCAAATCACTCACGCCCAACTACGATGAATAATCGACTGACTGTATTACTGTCATTCCAGGACGCTGTGCGCCTCTGTTTTGCTATATGGTCATGGGGCGCAGCGGAGAAAAGCAATCACCATCAAGATGCTGAATCGATAGCATCCTTTCAATATACCTCTTTGAGGATGAGGAATAGATCTCGCCGGATCCTTGAACATCTATTCACCGCCGAGGCACTCGAGTGCCTTGAGACGATGGTGGATATGTGGATCAAATCTGATAGCGATACCTCGCCCCTGATTTTCAGTTTACTCCACACATTGGATGGATCTCGACCGAAGATTGCGATCCCGGCTATCTTTAATGCCATATACACGCGAACGAATCCTGCCGCCCTCGACCCTACCCGCAAGTCATCGCTGACGACTAGTCTAACAGAGGCCGAATTGGCAGGATTTTTGGTGACTTACGCCAGATCACTCGATGATGACGTTCTTGATGAGATCTGGGGTGACTGCACAACATTCCTCCGCGATGTCCTAAGCAATCCTTTCCCCCATAGACAAATTCTACCGCGGTTAGTTGAGTTTGCTGCTATTCTGGGAGCCAAGTTAGAGAACACAAACTTTGGTGAAGACCGACGGATGAGGAAGGAACTCGGGGTATGTCTTTTGCATGGTAGCGATCTGCACATGTTTCGTAGCTAACATACATTAGGATGTTCTTCTACGACTTCTTAGCGCAATCTTCACGAGCAAACCTTTGGGCCTTTCCCAGGAACAAGGACTCCTGGGTCGGGCGTCACTAGACTACGACAATTCATCCGTGCCACACACTGGACCTGATGATATGTTGAGTATTCTGGCTGCCTCTATGGCCGCATTTACGACTACTCTAGGAGACTCTGACCGGATTACTACGGCGGTGTCGGGAATATCCACCAACGTGATCGGGCCCCTCTTGCGTTCAAGACTTTTCCCCAACAACCTTAACCAAAACTTCATGTCCTTGCTGCAACATATCGCCAAAGTTCCCCAGGCGGCAAAGGTCTGGAAGAAAGACGTTGCGGAAGCATTCAATGATTCCAGATTTTTTGGCTCTCACGTTGACCTCGTGAAGGGTGGCTGGATGAGCCTGTTGCGGCAATGGGTCCTTGCAGATAAGGACCGATTGTCGGAGCTGATGTCTCGCCTGCCACCACCAAGCACAGCAGGTATTATGTTTGGGGTTGGAGCTTCTGCTGCTCGTTTGGATGCTGATCGCAAGGCCCAACTAAATCTTCGCCGGATCAGTGTTTTGATACTATCTGCGAGTAATGACTACTTTGTCGGGGAGATGCCGGCTCTACTTCAAAAGCTGGAGGATCTTCTAGGGGCTAACGCTTCATCATCGCCATCGTCTAATACAAGAGCTGAAATCTTTATGGTTCTTCGGGCGCTCACCCTTAAAAGTACCGCGACTACGCTCAATCAGTTTTGGCCACTGATCAACAGCGAGCTCCAGGAAGCTATTTCTGCAATCTCATCTGGAAACCAGCAAGAACTATACAACCCTTACTCATTGCTACAGGGCTGCAAGCTTCTGGACACGCTGCTTGTTCTTGCACCAGACGATTTCCAGCTGCTTGAATGGCTCTACGTAACCGACACTATTGACGCCATTTACCCCCCTGAGCAGTTCGAACCGACGGCGCTGGCCGACGAGGTTTCTCACAGTCTAGGAGTACGATGGTCAGTCGATGCGCCGAGGAGAGAATCGTCCGATCTTCAGCGGGGTGCGAGGTACCCAGGCCTAACTGCGGACTGGATTCGTGAGATTGCAAAGGACGAGGTTGTTGAGCGAGTGCTTCGCCCATTCTTCGATCAACTTAGCATTCACGCGTTTGAGAGTACCTATAGCATCAGCAGTCCGAATCTGGATGCATGCCGTGATGATCTGCTGGCAGATTTGTTCAACGAAAGTACCATGGCTAATTAGTTTTGTGCTGAGACGGATACTACATCTGTACCATATGTTAGATTCCAAGCTTATTTTATTTACATACCTTACTGATAACCGGGCTCTATCCCCGCGAGTCGTAGACCAGTATGTTGTATAGAAACGAAGTGTCTGATTGGCCGCACCGCCCCCAACTCCTCCCGCTCCGACCACCGGTGGAGTTGGTCTGCTGCAAAACGTCATTTCTTCTTGAGCTCCGCATTGAGCTTCCTCGATCCTTCTTCTTTCGTTTATATTGTCGAATATCTCGAGAGAAATAATATCATAATGTCTGCCAGCATGAGAAGGAAGCTCCTCGGGCTGAAACCCACAGCAACACACCTTGGTCTCTTGTCAACACGGCGACACTTTTCCTGTTCTCCCTTGATGAAGCAGGACGCCGGAGCTACTCTACCAACTAAGAAGCCCGTTGGAGCTTTTCGCGGAGGGTAATTATTCACCCTTTTCCATCAGGATCATCATCACGTCCTTTGGTAATACAATACGTTTACTAACACCTTGCCCAGCTTATTTGGCTTCCTGTCCGGCGCTGTTGTTGCCGGCGCCGCAGTCTACTACTATATTCTGGGAGAGTACCGAGTGTCGAACACCATGCTTACTGAAGATATTTATGTATGATATCCCCTTCTTCTATTTTCTGACCTCGTCAGGATGCTAGAAGAGGGTTGGGCTGACTGTCACTATCTAGGCTCTACAAGCAGCGACCCAGAAGCTCCAGACTTATATCTCTGAGCTGGAGACACGGGTGGATCAACTGCAAAAGAAGAAATAAAGTCGATTAATCTTGCCATGCATCTTGGACGGGGTTTGTATCTACTTATGTTTGCCCGCGTCAATTCGAGCTAGGGTCCTTTTCTCGGGGTTTGGTCGTCGTACAGTGTTCCGTCACAATACTAGTCTAGAGTGCTTACTTACTACTACTTAGTAGCTGCAGTAATGTCTGTTGCTTTTCTCAGATAATGCATAAGTTCCAACATCCAAGGTTGCGCAGAGCGGACCCGACCTTTTGTGGGCTAGAAAAGCTTCGATCATTCCAATAGTAGTCTATCACGTGTCGGGCCAGAACATCTGAGGTCATGGAAGGTTGCAGGTTCGATTCCTTCGCCGATCACCTCACCTTTCTAACTCCACTTCTTTTGCTTTCTCTTTTGGTCGAGCTTCAAGCCGAGATTCAGCCCCTACTTTCCCTGTGCATAACCACCTTCAACACGATTAATACGCTGCAGCGATTTCCCGCTGATACGGAGAGCCATTTCCCACGCCTCGCGCATTGGAGCATTCGCAGAGCCATGAGCTCCTGAACTCATCTCCTCCAACCGCAATAATGTATCACGTCGAAGTTATTCCCAACACCAGCTCCTCAACCGCCACCCCTGGCTGGACATACGTCCCCGACAAAGGCTTTGACCCAGCCAAAGCCGCTATCGCGCCTAGTCTCGGTCGAAAACGCGGAATCCGCGATCCAGCCCGGACAGATATCTCCTCGCGCCAGGCAAATGCAATCGTACGACACCTTGCCGAGCTTGATCGTGAGAATCAGCGCGATGTTACGATTCCTGTGCCCGTTAGACAGCGGGATCCGAATAGGCCGGACATGAGTCGAGGTGTGTATCCACGTTTTTCTGCCACACGGCTTCTGAACAAGACAAGTAGGGACAGGCTAATATTTTTTTTTTTTTTTT